>BQNB010043269.1:6440-45603 GCA_026074375.1 Tanacetum coccineum
TAACGACCTGTCCGGAGTGTGTTCCTTGCGAGGGCATACGAAGACATATTGTATTTAGTATTGGGAGTGTTATCACTCCGGGTATGCTAGTAGCCTTGATTATTATAAGTTAGTTTAACTCGTTGATGAAAAAGTCTCGCGGAAATCATGAATTGTTAACTACCGGGTAATGGTAGACGCTTATACATGGAATAGTACTATTTGGAGGGTGCCTCCTCCAATCCGTGACGACTAGCTATCGTCTCGTGTCGGGTAATGGCACAACGGATGCGTTGTATAAAGAGTAATATGCACTTAACGAGGGTGTATAGTGGGCATACCTTGTTGGGAAACATAGACACCAACATATTAATATGGTAACATTCAATGTCATGAGGCTTATAATAATCCCCTATAACGGTGTCTGATCCACATAGTTATGTAATGATGATTTTAAACGATACTTGTGTTCGGAATTTACATTTAGTGGGACCTTGTAACTCTGATCTTTTAATGAAAATTTTATTAGTAAACGTTTCTTTTAAATTCGTTTACCGTGACTCGTGAACTTATATTATGAAGTAGCACCCCAATGTTGTATTCTGTTGCGTTGTAAATTTTGAAGGTGTTACAATTTATACAAGCCCTTGAAAAGGATCTAAACTTGTCGCTAAAATTTTGTACAAATCCATTGACCAGCAGATGATATAAAACCATCTGATACAAAATCGTGGACCAAAGAACATATTCACTTACATGTGCCACGATAGGTTTGTACCGTGATAGAAAAGTGCTTTGAATCATACAAGAAAAAGAAATGATAGAGTGCTGACCTTATAAAGTGTATCCAATATAAGAAGGTCTAGTCGGTGACCTTCTCTTTTAGAGATATCTACACAATAAGAAAACACGAAGAAAAAAATATGAAAACCATAGTTTTTTTATCCCACCAATTAAATTGGTACCACTTAATAATCATACAATGGAACAGTATATATAAAATGCCTTATGAAAAGTAACATAAAGAAGTACAAAAATATAAAAAAGAAGGGACGGAACACTCACAAAGTTCTGTTTCTTCAATGAAGCGTGAAATCTCAGATATATATGCTACTTTTGTGTTTTTCCCAAATGAGAAACCTAAACAAACATAATCCTCCCCATGCATTACCTAAATGAATGTAAACAGAGTCAGAATCTGTACTTTTACTATTTCAAACAGAAAATAATATAAAAGAAATTAAAGTTTAGAAGATTAACTGGTAATGGAACAATTTCTAGCCCAGATGCCACAAATGAGCTCTTACAGTCATTCTTAATTACTTTCCAATCAAGCTGGGCTACACATCTAACTTCCTGACCAACTTTAAGCTTCTTTTGAACCAAGTAAGGAAATTTCACTTGTAAGCTATTCAGAACACAAAGAGACCCAATAAGCCTACCAGCATGGTGAACCAGCGTTATAAAATGAATTTTTCATAATAACTTTCATACTCATTTCATCCCAAAATAATTGTCCACTAGACAAAAACACAGTTTTAGAAAAAATTGTAAGCGTTGCAGAGATTGGCAAATTGATACTCTTATCCTTTGACCAACTACTAATGCTTTCTGTAAGTTTAGTACTATCAATTTTAGTAAGAGGTTTATAAGAAATTCAGTCAATTATAACTATCCTTTGTTATGAGTAGACACTGGAACAAAAAGAGTACTAAGCAATAACTTTAATTGCCCAAACTACACAAAACTATTAAATACATTATTATGACTGGGACTAACTCCCAAGGAGTTCATGACCAATATTTTTATACTTTATGTTAATGACAGTCAATAGCATGAGTTCATATAAAAGAAGCATATAAATCTTTAGTGATGTAACTTTCTCCAAATAACAATAAAACTATAATTCATTCCCTAGCGAGTGAAGAAAGAGCGGATGTTTTGAAAGAGTGTTGAGCGAGTGAAGTGCCCCATAAGCTATAAGGGCGAGCTCAAAACTAAAGAAAAAGAAACGCGAGCGCTGTGAAACGAATAAAAAGTTCATGATCTCCGATCTCAAGCAGGGAAAAGCGCCGAAGGGAGAATGCATCCGAACGGGGAAAGAGGATCTCGTAGATAAGGTGCCAAGAAGTGTGCCACCCCTAAATCCCTAAAGAAGCAGGACTAGATGCCATGTTCTGATCTCATACTGGAATAGGAAATGACTACAAAAGTACTAGCTGCTCAGTTCCGTAGCTCCTATTGTTAGGCATCTATTAGTCTATTAGTGGAAAACGACCAATGAAAAGAACCAAAAAAAAAAGAAAACTTGCGCGTGGCAGGAAAAAGTCCATTATCTCCATCTCTAAGAAGCCAGAAAGCAAGGAACCTTCCTCGAAGACACCATCTTGCGTTGGGGAAAAGAGGACGCATTACCATAAAAAGATGTACTGGTTCATAGTCATAAAATCAAAGTTATGCTAACTCATCACTATGAGTGACTAAAATCACCAAGAAAATGATATTCATCTGTAATTAACTAAATAATAAAAACACACAAAAGCATAATTAATCGAGAAGAAATACCATCAGAATTATCAGTATGTGCAGAACACCGCACGAACACCACAAATACACTAATGTATATGCACGTATCTGTGTGTTGCTTAGCGGTATTTGGCAGTCAACGTTACATGTAATACCAAAGCGAGATAAAATAGTTATTTCTTGGTAGATTAAACTTGCAAATTTAGTGCGAGTCCACGATTTATATTATGCTCAAAAGCATGTCTTATTCTTTTCACACTTTTCACATTGTTCTTCATGATAGAAATGAAAAAACAAAAACAGGTCTTGGACTTGTGTTCTGTCTCAATCCATAGTAGGTAAATATAATCTTGCATTTTTAGTATACACAAATCATATTCTTTACTTTGTTTTTATTATTATTTCTGATGGCTAAGATTTGGGCATGTTTGAAGGCACTAGAGCACTGGATGTAATTATAATACCACATGGTTAACACAGAACACATATGTAAGGATGAGTTATTGAGTGCATAAGTTTGGTAAGCACGTCGTCTTTTGTAGCTTTGCATATTTTAGGCTGCATGACATGTTAACATCATAATTCTATGTGATATGAAACATTAAGAGATATAAAGATACTACATTAACATTTAACTGCAAACAACGCCCAATATAATTACAAGGTGCTCATGTAGACAAACACTCTAAAGTGTTTGCATTAAACATACTCCTTCTGCTTATATACTAATGTTTAGGAAACACCTACACATATCAGCACCTAATTCAATTCATAAACTATTAACAAACGATTCAATGTACCATTACCAACATATATATACACGTTTATAGTCAAATTTGACACAGCATGAACCTCCAGTACCACTAATTTACATAATAGATCTTTAAAAACCGCAAAACTAACTCAATATAAAAACGAATCACAAAATTAACAACTTCAAAAAATTATGATAAAGCTAACTCGATATAAAAACAAAACGCACTAACAAATTTCAGCAAAACTAACAACAATTTGCGCCTTAGTACAACTATCTCAAATGACATATTAGTGCAAATAGAATGCAAACAGTGCGCCTTATTATTAGTTATTTAGAAGTTTCTGTGTTTATTAATAATAGAATGCAAACAATACAGCTTTTAGGGTAGTTAAATAACTTAACCATGCTTGAACAAGCATTACACGTTTGTTAATATGATATATTATTCATGTTTCTTGTTTACTACCAAATTTGTCATATGAATAGTCTTGTTCGGCTATTTAATGATATATTTCTCAAATGACTAAAACAACCCCTAGTTACTCAGTTACTCAAATAGCCCCAAATTCACAACCTTAAATGACATAACAGCCCGTAAGTGACTCAAATAGCCCCAAATTAAGTTTCACCATTTTCCCTTTATGTTACAAGGTCGAATTCAGAAGTATGCAAAGAATTTACGTTTTATCACAAGTCATATAACAAATACATGGAATATTGAAAATTAAACATGGAATGAGAAATTAATACACGAAATATATATATATATATATAATAAGCATCAATTGTAGCAGATCTAGTGTTACAAGGTTATACAAATTCGGGTTCACATAAACCCTAAATTCAAAAATCACCAAAACAAGAAATTGACCCATGTAAACCTCAAATTAGTTATAGAATTGAAGATATACAACATTAAAATACCGGAATTGTAGACTAGTGGACCTGAAATTGGGGGTGAATGACTTGGAATTGTGGTCCGTGACTTGGGAAGATGGGGAGCCATAGTTGAATTTGAATGGTTTTTGGTTGGCGATGGAGACCAGGTGTGGTAAATATGAAATGAGATGAAAAGTATAAAGGTGGATGAAAAAAAATTGGAGGGATGATGGAAATGGAGGGAGTAAGAAATTTTTGGGTGAAACACTTAGGCGGGACAAACAAAAATATCCAGATAGAACTATCAAATTTTATCAAAGAAAAATTTGTAGTTAATTTATCGCTAATCCGTCGCTATGAACCATTTTTTAGTGACAGACTAAGTTGGTCGCTAATTTTCGTCGCTGTTGTTCAGTATTCTAGTAGTGTGTTTGTGGTAGTTTTGATCATTTGCTGGCTAACTGTAATTACCATCAAAGGATGGTACAGCCTGCTTAGAACTATAAGAATAGGGTGAATCAACCAAGTTTTGCTAAAAGAACTCACCCTTGTGCTAAAAAAACCATGGTTCCAAGAGCAGTCTTAATGAAGTTTGGTCTTAAATCACTTAATACTGCTTAATACTGCTTACCCAAAATTAACAATAAATGCTGCTAGACCAATGACATATTTTTCAAAATTAGCACATTCATTTGTTAAGAGGCCCATTAACAATCAAACAACATTTAATAACAGTAATTTTAATCAGATGGTTAATACTGTTAAAAGAAAATTTAGTACTGCTAGGCCAACATCAGTAATTAATACTAACAGCACTAACAGAGTTAATACTGCTAGTTCAAAAGTTACTATTGCTAGGCCAAATGCAGCAGTACTTAATGTTGTTAAGGGTAAAATGGTTAATGTTGTTAAGGCCTTAGCTTGTAGGGTTTGGAGACCAAAGCAAACTGCTTCTGACCAAGTTTCTAAACTCAACAGTGCATCAATGACCTTTCAAAGATATAATTATATTGATGCATAAGGCAGATCCAAGTCAGTAATGGCTTGGGTCCCCAAAAGAAGCTGATTTTCTTATCTGATGTGCAGGGCAATCCACAGACTGATTTGCAGGATAAATGAGTTATTGATAGTGGATGCTCAAAGCACATGACAGGAAACATGTCCTATCTTACTGATTTTGAAGAAATTGATGAAGGATATGTTGTCTTTGGAGGAAATCCTAAAGGAGGGAAAATCATAAGGAGAGGTATAATCAAAACTGGTAAACTAGATTTTGAAAATGTGTGAGCTTAAGTTTAATCTCTTTAGTGTCTCACAAATGTGTGACAAAAAGAATAATATTCTTTTTACTGATACTGAATGCATTGTTTTATCTGCAAACTTTAAGTTAACTGATGAAAATCATGTTTTACTTAGAGTACCTAGAAAGAACAATATGTATAGTGTTGATTTAAAGAATATTGTTCCTAAAGAAGGTTTAACTTGTCTTATTGCAAAAGCCACATCAGATGAATCTAAACTTTGGCATAAAAGGCTAGGTCATTTAAATTTCAAAACTATAAATAAACTAGTTAAGGGAAATCTTGTAAGAGGTTTACCTTCCAAACTTTTTGAAAATGATGAAACATGTGTTGCTTGTCAGAAGAGAAAACAGCATAAAGCCTCTTTTAAGTCCAAAAGAGTGAATTCTATCAGTCTACCTTTACATATGTTACATATGGATTTATTTGGTCCAACATTTGTAAAGAGTCTTATGAAAAAGATGTATTGCCTAGTTGTCACAGATGATTTTAGTAGATTTACTTGGGTTTTATTTCTTGCTACTAAGGATGAGACTAGTGGAATTCTTATGAATTTCATTACAGGGATAGAAAATCTAGTAGATCACAAGTTTAAAGTGATTAGGCGTGACAATGGAACTGAATTCAAGAATAGGATAATGAATCAGTTTTGTGAGATGAAAAATATTAAAAGAAAATTTAGTGTAGCTAGAACTCCTCAGCAAAATGGTGTTGCTGAAAGGAGAAATAAGACACTAATTGAGGCTGCTAGCACAATGTTAGCTGATTCTAAGCTACCTACTACTTTTTGGGCAGAAGCAGTTAATACTGCTTGCTATGTGCAGAATAGAGTGTTAGTAGTTAAGCCTCATAACAAGACCCCTTACGAAATTTTTCATGGTAGAACACATGCTTTAAGTTTTATGAGACCTTTTAGGTATCTTGTTACTATTCTTAATACCATAGATCACTTAGGAAAGTTTGAAGGAAAGTCTAATGAAGGATTCTTTGTTGGATACTCACTGTATAGTAAAGCATTTAGGGTATTCAATAATAGAACTAGGATAGTGGAAGAATGTTTACATATTAGGTTTCTTGAGAATAAACCTAATGTTGTGGGTAGTGGACCAGATTGGCTGTTTGATATTGATGCACTAACAAGAACAATGAATTATGAGCCAATTGTTGCAGGAACACAGTCTAATGATTTTGCAGGAACAAAAGCAAGTGTTGATGCAGGTCAAGCTAGAAAGGAGACAAAACCTGTCAAAGATTACATTTTGCTACCATTATGGACTGATGATCCACCTATTAATTCCACTCTAAAGAGTTCTGATGATGCTGGATTCAAACCTTCAAGTAATGATGAAAAGAAGGTTGATGATGATTCAAGAAAATAAAGTGAATGATATGATCAAGAATAGAAGGATAACATTAATAGCACTAACAATGTTAATACTGTTAGTTCATCTGTTAATACTGTTGGCACAAACAAAGCTAACATCACTAATAATGTTAATACTGTTAGTTCAACTGTTAATGCTGCTGGTTCAAATGCTGATAATGCTGGCACAAGTGATTTTCAGAATGATCAAGAAATGCCTGCATTGGAAGTTGATAACATTCCAAGCGATGATGAAGATGATATTCCAAAGGCTGACATGAGAAATTTGGATACTACAATCCAAGTCAGCCCTACTCCCACTACAAGAATTCATAAAGAGCATCCTCTTGAACAAGTGATTGGAGATGTGCAAGCACCTACATAAACAAGAGAGATGACAAAGAATTTGGAGGAACATGGGTTTATTAGTACTTTGAAACAAAGAACAAGCCATAAAGACCTTCAAAACTGCTTATTTGCTTGCTTTTTATCACAGGAAGAACCTAAAAAGGTGATTCACGCTTTGAAAGATCCAAGCTGGATAGAGGTTATGCAAGAAGAGCTTATACAATTCAGATTACAAGAAGTTTGGACTCTAGTGGAATTACCTAATGGAAAAAGGGCTATTGGTACTAAATAGGTCTTCAAGAACAAAAAGGATGAAAGAGGTATTGTGATAAGGAATAAAGCAAGATTGGTTGCTCAAGGATACACACAAGAGGAAAGGATAGACTATGATGAAGTCTTTGCTCCTGTTGCAGGAATTGAAACAATTAGGCTATTTTTAGCTTATGCATTATTTAAAGACTTTTTGGTGTATCAGATGGATGTAAAGAGTGCTTTTCTCTATGGAAAGATTGAAGAAGAGGTGTATGTCTGTTAACCACCAGGATTTGAAAATCCAAACTTTCCAGATAGAGTATATAAGGTTGAAAAGGCACTATATGGTTTACATCAAGCTCCTAGAGCATGGTATGAAACATTGTTAACATACTTGTTGGGTAATGGATTTCAAAGAGGAAAGATTGACAAGACCTTGTTTATTAAAAGGTTCAAAGGTGATATTTTGCTGGTTCAAGTTTATGTGGATGATATCATCTTGGGTTCTAGTAAGAAGGAGCTATGCATTGAATTAGAGAAGTTGATGCATGAAAGATTTCAGATGAGTTCTATGGGAGAACTTACATTCTTCTTGGGATTGCAAGTAAAGCAGAAGAATGATGGTATATTTATTAGTCAAGATAAATATGTTGCTAAGATTTTGAGAAAAATTGGATTTACTAATGTTAAGTCTGCTAGTACACAAATTGAGAAAGACAAGCCTTTGCTCAAGGATGTTGATGGTGAAGATGTGGATGTTCACTACAGATCAATGATTGGTTCATTGATGTACCTTACATCTTCA
This sequence comes from Tanacetum coccineum, assembly GCA_026074375.1. Taxonomy (NCBI): domain Eukaryota; kingdom Viridiplantae; phylum Streptophyta; class Magnoliopsida; order Asterales; family Asteraceae; genus Tanacetum; species Tanacetum coccineum. The sequence goes on from BQNB010043269.1 coordinate 14,651, forward strand.
AGACCAGGCATTATGTTTGCGGTGTGTGCATGTTCAAGATACCAAGTCACTCCAAAAGAATCATATCTTCGTGCTGTAAAAAGAATTTTTAGGTATTTAAAAGGTCAACCTAAATTGGGCCTTTGGTATCCAAAAGATTCTACTTTTGATTTGGTAGCATACACTAATAGTGATTATGCTGGAGCAAGCTTGTATAGGAAGTCAACAATAACAGGTTGTCAATTCCTAGGGTGCAGATTGATATCATGGCAGTGTAAGAAACAAACTATGGTTGCTAATTCCATAACTGAAGCTGAATATGTTGCTGCTTCAAGTTGATGTGGACAAGTACTCTAGATTCAAAATCAATTGCTGGATTATAGGTACAATTTTATGCATACCAAAATCTTTATTGACGATAACAGTACTATTTGCATAATTAAAAATCATGTTTTTCACTCAAGAACAAAGCATATAGAGATAAGACATCATTTTATAAGAGACTGCAAAGAAAAGAAGTCAATTCAAATGGTTAAAATTCATACTGATAAAAATGTTGCAGATTTTCTTTCAAAATCTTTTGATATAAGTAGGTTTCAATACTTGATTGCAAGTATTGGAATGATAAATCTTTAAATCTCTTATCTCTTTATGTTTTTATAAAGTTTTGTAAGGATTAGTGCTGTTATGTATGTCAATAAAGTTTCTACTGCTATGTATGATTAGTACTACTAGTTATATTTAGGATTGTCATGTTAATACTATTTGTTCTAGTTTATACTGCCAAGTTAAAACTGTTAGTTATATTTAGTACTGCTAGGTATAATTAACACTGTGGATATTTTGGTTTGTGTTTTCTTGGTTTTGGACTAACATTGTGCAGGAAATGTGATGACAAGTTTGTGTTGATGATGATGTATAACCTCATAAGTGATTTGTAAGTAAGTTCAAAGGTATGAGAGTTTTTGGAACACCTAGAATTCGGGTATTCTTAGAATGCTCATGCACTGGTCTTTGGACTGTGCCCATTAGTGGAAGTGGATTATCTTACAAGTACTTGTACAAGTTTGGTATTCCCAAGGCACTACATATCTCTAGGGATATGTTTTTCTCTCTTAGGATAATTTTGGGAAAGATTCGAGGTTAAAATTTGGGTAAATTTGGGTTAGTACTGGTGACTTACAGTGGTTGCATAATAGTTTTAATTTTTATTCATGGGTCATAAGCGAACAGGGATTCACATGAACTCGTACATGTCTATCTTGTTTCTACAAGTGTGTATGTGCTTGAAGACTAAGTTAATGTTGTTAGGCATAAGTTACTACTGGTAGTTACTAGTGATGGGCAAAAGTTAATACTGCTAGTGTTAACTTAATACTGCTGTTTAACCATTAAGACTGTTTGTTGACGGTCTCTAAAAAAGTTACCGTTACAAGTTTGTTAGCAAGTGAGTTTACTCTGAAACTTCAATCAAGGGATAGTCGTATATATTTACCTACTTTTGGAAAATTACTTCCATATATACAAACGATTTTACTTTATAAATATTACCGATCCTTTTAATTACTGTTATTACTCTCTAACGATTACAACTCACGAAACCCTAATTCAATTTACTCATAACTTTTCACAATTAATCATCAATGGCTGCTTTGAAGTTTGTTGATTCACATAACGTGGTTGCGTTTTTGGAAAAACCAACTGGTAGTGAAGATTTTGCACAGATAGTTGATTTTCTGAATGCTTCCAACATCAGGTATGCTCTTACTGAAAATCCAATTATCTATGTTTCTCATATTGAACAGTTTTGGTTTACTGCTAAGATCAAAACACTCAATAATGGAGAATAAGAAATTCATGCTAAAGTAGATGGTAAATCTAAAGTTATTACTAAAGCGTCTGTTAGAAGACATCTAAAGCTAGCAGATGAAAATGGTATTGACTTCTTACCAAATACTAAAATTTTTGATTTTTTAAAACTGATGGGGTATGAGTCAGATTCTCAAAAACTGACTTTTTACAAAGGACTCTTTTCCTCACAGTGGAAATTTTGTATTCATACCATCTTATAGTGTTTGAGTCCTAAATCTACGGCCTGGAATGAGTTTAGCAGTAACATAGCAATTGCTATTATCTGCTTAGCTACTAACAGACAGTATAATTTTTCTAAAATAATTTTTAATGGTATGATTAAGAACTTGGATAATACTTCAAAGAAAATTTTAATGTATCCAAGGTTTATTCAATTGTTTTTTAATAAAAACATTAAAGAGCTAAAAATTCATAAGAAAAAGTATGTTTCACCTTCTCATGGTCGAAAACTTTTTAGCAATATGAGAAGTGTGAATGCTAATTTTTCTGGTAGAGTGACAGAATTGTTTCCAACAATGTTGTTACAAAACCAACAAACTATGAGTGAGGGTTCAACAATCCCAGTTGAGACCTATCACACACCCACCTTTGCTCCATCTTTTTCACAACCCCCTATTATACAAACATATAGGAGAAAACCATAAAAGACATTGAGATTCCTCAGTCTAGTGCTCATACTATTCCCCTTATAGCAGATGAGGCTGCATTCACAAGTGTGGATGTCAAACATGGAGGGACTGCCACTACTGTCTCTAGCTTAGATGCAAGACAGGGCAGTGGTAACATACATAAGACCCCATCCATTTCCCATGATTCACTACCAAGAGGTGATACTCTTGAAAGTGATGAGGATAGTATGAAACTTATTTTGGAGGAATTGATGGAAACTTGTACCTTGCTGAAAAGAAAAGTTCATACCTTGGAGAAGCAAACTAAAGATCAAGCTTCAGAGATTCTTAGCCTAACGGAAACTACAACAAGTTAAGCTGCAGAAATAATTGGGTTGAAGAAAAGGGTAAAGAAGCTTGAAGAGGATGCAATCAAACAGGGGAGGAGAATTGAAGAGATTGATCAAGATAAGGATATAAGTTTGGTCAGTCCAACTCAAGTCAGTGATCAAGACAATGTAATTATTGAAGAAAGCTTTAGGATTTTTAGTGCTGCTGGAGTTCTTGCAGAAAGGGGACTTAATACTGCTAGTGCTGGAGTTACTACTGCTAGTAATGATATTACTACTGCTGGTGAAGATCTTACTACTGCTGCTACAAAGGTTACTACTGCTCAAGTTACAACTGCAACAATAACTATTGCTTCAAGATTAAAAGGTGTTGTTATTCAAGAACTAGTTCTTCAAAGGGTTACAGTCACTATTCCTCAACTACAACCTAAAGATAAAGGTAAGGGAATAATGCAAGAGCCAGAAAAGCCTATGAAGAGAAAACATCAAGTACATGCTGATGAAGAGCTTGCTAGGAGGATACAAGCTGAAGAAGAAGAAGAAGCAAGAACTGCACAAGAGAGAGTTGCAAAACAGGAAGCAGATAGTCTTAAACTTATTGCTGAAGAAGAAAGATTCGCTAAAGAATAGGAAAATATTCAAGTCAAGGTGGAGACAGATTTTGAATATGCTCAGAGGTTACAAGAACAAGAATTGGAGATTATACCAGAGGAAGAAAGAGAGAATCTTTAGGTTGAAATTCTAAGAAAAAGACAAAAGATGCTTGCTGCACAGAAGGCTAAAGCTAAGAGAAACAAGCCTATGACTCAAGCACAACAAAGGAAGTATATGTGCAACTATTTGAAGAATATGGAAGGCTGGAAGCTAACACAATTAAGAGCTTTTAGTGATGCTGATATTGTCAACATGTTCAACAAAGCTGTCAACAACATTAACAATTTTGTTGATTTTAGACAGGAGTTGATCAAAGAATCTTCAAAGACAACAGGTGAAGAGCAGTCACAACAATGTTTAAAAAGAGCAGGAGAAGAACTTTTACAAGAGTCATCTTCAAAGAGACAGAAGGTTGACACTGATAAGGAAAAAGCAGAATTAAAGCAGATGATGATGATAGTTCCAGAAGAAGGAATATAGATTGCTGCTCTGAATGTAAAGTATCCAATTATTGACTGGGAAGTTTACAAAGAAGACACAAGAAAATTTTAGAAGATTATCAGAGTTGGAAATAGAACTGAGATGTACAAATTCTTTAGTGAAATGCTACTAAGCTTTAACAGAAAAGACCTACAAGATCTTTGGAATCTGGTGAAGGAAAGATAGAGCTCAACACAGGCCATAGAAGACATGGATAGGATGCTTTGGACAGAGTTGAAAAGGATGTTTGAACCTGATCCAGAAGATGAAGTGTGGAAGTATCAGCATGGTTCATACACATTGATGTGGAAGCTATATGAGACATGTGGAGTACATCAGCTATTCACAAAGAATGGTATTATTCTCTATATGCTGGTAGAAAAAGAGTATCCATTATCACAGGGCTTGCTTACATTGATGCTATGTGACAAACTAATAGTAGATCATGACTGTGAGATGGCATATGAGCTTATCAGATTCATTCAAGGACAACTTAGAAGATGAAGAAGTATTTGAAGAATCCTCTCAGATGTTAAAGAAGTTTTTATTCAAGAAACTTGATGATTTAGAAGGTAAATATCAAGTTTAGGGGAGGATTGTTGGGAATAAAAGACTTTAAAGTTAGTACTGCTATGGAAAAGTTAGTACTGTCTGAGATACAATTAGTACTACTATTGAAGAGTTAATACTGTCAGAGTTATAGTTACTACTGCTAGAAGAAAAAGTTACTACTACTAGAAGAAAAAGTTACTACTGCTAGAAGAACTTAGTACTGCCAGTACTAAGTTAATACTGTCAGAGAAAGAAGTTAAGATTGCTGAAGAAATTAAGTCTGCTGGAGAAAGATTAAGACTGCTGAGATGACAAAGACTGCTGAAGATAAAGAATGACTTGGAGGATACGTATTGAAGATTATTTTGTGTATATCTTTATTATTTAGAAAATACGTTTGTAATTTAAAGTTTAGAAAAGATTGTGTTTATCTTTAGAAATTATATGACTTGTACATGACTCCTTGTCATGTATAAAAGGAGGTCCTAGGTCATTGAGGTAGATATAATTCATAGAACTTTTATCAGAATTCATAGCTTCAAGGTTGTAAACCCTAATACTATTCAGAGTATTCGTATTATTATCATTAATAATATTGGAGCATTTTGGTGATAATTCTTGTGTTTATACGTTACAGTTTTATTGTTCTTCCTACTATTAATGGCTAGATTCCGCATAGTCTTTAGTAGATTCAAAACAAAGCTTCTACCAGAGTTGTTTTGGATTTATCCAAGATTACTCAACCTTACACAAGCTAAGGAATTCGGTCTAAAGGGAAGTTAAGGGACCAACAAGATCCTGATAAGAATCTTTTAAGCTCAGTTTGTTTAGAACTTATATCTAGGATGAACAATAACAAAGATAATAACATGCAGTGAAATACGAACAATCAATGTTATTGTAACAAGGTTTTGCATCATTATCATTCAATACAATCAACAGACTAAGCCCCAATTCTACTTGATTAATAGTAGAACGGTTATTCAACAATAACAGGATCAATGAAACATTGACCTTGGGGCTAAACCTTCTAGGCGTTTACAAAGTAAATCACACGCCTAGAACACACACCTTTTAGACGTCGACATTATTCTGTGCACTTGGAACACACGAATTGCACACACTAACCCTACGACCTAATATCTCTTTATATAATAGAGATATCTAGGTTTACAATAGAAATTATAATTGTATTAGGAAACTAAGATTTTCCTAATATTTATCTTTATCTTTAGCTTGTTAAGGAAGTCTTCATATTTAATTGCTGACTTAATCCCTCTTGTTTCATTCTTTATTATTTTAAGCAAGATGTTTTCTATCATCAACTCTCAGATTCCCAATAATCTTCCCCTATTTGATGATGACAAAACAAACTTCAGCACTTGAACTTCCCCTGAAGTCAAGATATGAATAAAACAAACTTCCCCTTAATACTTGATTTCCATTGAACTCTCATGCCATGCCACCACATATAATAAGCTGCAGATCTTGATCTCTGTAATCTTCTTCCCCTTTTTGTCATAATCTAATAGGGGACTATAAACGTATGCAACTTTGATCTTTACACTTCCAAACCATATATCACATCATTAATTCAAGCTTTCTAATGTCTCAAATTACCCTCAATGACGCACAATAAAAATAATGAATTCAAGCAATAGAAACTTAAACCAGCAATAGTAATAATGACTTAGCAGTAGTAAAAACCTTCTCTTGTGATGCATGCAGATGGTTAAACATTTTAACAATAAGCTTCCCCTGAAACCCATATGTTAACCATCTCTTAAATCTCTAATCCTGTAGGCTCTTTGTAATGATTACTGATTGAGAAAAACTAAGTAATACGAACTTGATGCTGAAGTAAAATATCCCAAACTTGTGTCTTATATCTTGTACTATCCACATGACTTCGAACTCATACTGCTAATTATGAGTAGACCTCAATCTCTTGACAAAATCCTCATCTTCTATGAGACACTGACCAAGTGATAGAAAATGTGCGCATTGAGCATCATAAGTAAAATCACACACTTTTGCTAGATTTGAACAAGTCGTTGTCAACTTCGTATTAAGCACGAACAAGTTATCTTCAAAAGCTGCTAATCTTTTGAGATATGATAAGAACACAAACCTATGAGATTCCACTTCAACTTCAAATAAGTAATAAACAATCTTCCCCGTAATCAATTGTTGCAAATAAACTAAATAATAGCCTTCTTATATCCGTTCTAATCTGCATTTTGTCTAATATCCTCTGAGTTAACCAAGAACCAAACCAAGTATTATCAGATATCGGACACAACCAGCAGTAGTAACTGCTTTGAGTAGTACTAACTTTCAAAGCTAATAGTATTAACTTGTAAAAGCAGTACGGACATTCCTTCGAACTCAAGCAGTATAAACACTTCCTTCTTAGCAGTACTAACCTTTTAATAGGTAGCAGTACTAACTTTTCTTTGTCGAACAGTATTAACCTTCCAACCACAGCAGTACTAACCTTTTAATAGGTAGCAATACTAACTTTTCTTTGTCGAATAGTATTAATCTTCCTGCCACAGCAGTACTAACAAATAAGCAAGCAGTACTAACTTGGAAAGGTAATAGTATTGACTTTTTAATACTGCTAGTAATAAACGTCCCACAGCAGTACTAAAAATGTAATAACAGTACTAAGTTATTACCACTGTTAAGTATCCAGACGACGCTTTATAGTGTCAGGAAAGCATTTCCTCCTTCCTCCCAAGACTTTTGCGACACCAATTAGTGTCAGGAAAGCACTTCTTTTCTCCAAAACCTTCGTAACAGTAGAGAAACAAGTTTTACACATACTGAAACCATAACACGTCGATCAAGCACTTGCCAATTAAAAAATAACTTTAATGAAAACCCCAACAAGAGTTTAAATCTAAGCCAAGTAATCACTTTAGCTTCTTTGCACGATCATACAACAATGATCCCCATAAGAACCCTAGAACGACCACATAAAATTAATATCACATTTAGGGTTCTTAAATAAAAGAACCCTACCATTGAATAACCAAATCCAAGCAACAATCAACGAGATCCCAAGCAGCAACAAACGAATAATAAAACATGAATTGAAGATTGTTTACTGCTTAACCGAATTAGAGTTTGTTAGAAAACCCTAGTTTTAACCAAATTCGACCTAACTTCAAAGAATAGAAATTCAAACCTTCTTCTCTTCATTAGGTCGACTAAAAAACCTTGTAATATCCTAGATCGAGAGCCTCATGTCTCTGATACCACCTGATTAGAATCTTTTAGCTCAAGATTGTTTAGATCTTATCTAGGATTAACAATAACAATGATTGATATAGCACAACGGAATTTAAACAAAGAATCATTGTTATTAAACAAGGTTTTTCATCATTATCATTAAATACAATCAACACACTAAGCCCCAATTCTACTTGATCAATAGTAGAACGGTTATTCAACAATAACATGATCAATGAAACATTGACCTTGGGGCTAAACCTTCTAGGCATTTACAAAGTAAATCACACGCCTAGAACACACACCTTTTAGACGTCTACATTATTCTATGCACTTGGAACACATAAATTGCATACACTAACCCTACGACCTAATATCTCTTTATATAATAGATATATCTAGGTTTACAATAGAAATCATAATTGTATTAGGAAACTAAGATCTTCCTAATATTTATCTTTATCTTCAGCTTGTTAAGGAAGTCTTCATATTTAATTGCCGACTTAATCCCTCTTGTTTCATTCTTTATTCTTTTAAGCAAGACGTTTTGTATCATCAAATCTCAGATTCCCAACATATAATACATAGACCAAAATATGCAGATATTACATTCATGGATTAAACATGCAAATGTAGGACACAGTAGTATTTAATGAAAACGATCATACCTGGTATGTCAATTCATTATTTAACACAACTGCTTAACCGTCCCTTTATCCAAATACCAAATAAGATAAATGCATGAAAATCCTAGTTTGAATACTATCGTCTTAGTCACAACAATCCCAATTGTTGATAAGGTATATATTCCATAGACTAGATTTTTGATCTTGTGAAACATTGAGAATGCTTATTCAAAATCACAAATTGTGATGTTCTTTGAATAATATAATAATAGTCATTATGTTTGTGTGCACCATGATATAATAATATCACTTTAATTGATCACACTACATTCCATAACTTATTGGAAATATTCATCATAACAGTTTCCTAAACTGTAAAGCATTCTAACTCTTTAATGTATAATGCAACCATGCTATTAGACCAAGAATGCTAGTCAGCAATACTATCATTCATAATGAAAACTTGCTAAACCTATAATTGAGTATCATCTTAATTACAACAAGCACTAGTGTATTCCACAACATCATGTTAAAATTCCGTAAACTTTGAACTCTTCTTTAATGATGGTTTGGATATCGTTTAAACTCCAAGTTTGTTGACTATAATGATCTTATTATGATTATCACAAAGTATATCTATAGTATTTTTATCTATAGTTTATAGGATCGAATTCCTAATCCAACATCCATCAGAATGTTCCTTCTAATTACCTTAATTAGATTACAATGTTGTCAACATTCTTTCTAATGTCTTCCAATTAGATTTTAATGTTTGCTAACATTATTTCTAATATCTTTCAATTAGATTTTAATGCTGTCAAATCAACTTGCATCTATGCAAATGACACAACAAATCCCATATACAATATACAATGCCCTTAATGAATCCTTAAGTGGGACTTAAGGCATCCATTCATGCATTTAATCTCACCACATGAGATAGATCATTTGAGATTCACTCAATGATTATCATATTGTATTTAGACTTAATTCACCGCGTATGTTAAATCTTAACATATTCTCCAAAGTTGTAATTTCCATTTTCTAAAATACTAATAAGAAACTATATTTCAATCTAATGAACAATTCATTAGATAAAAAGATGTTTCTAATATGTTTAACAACATATTTGATATTTAGAAAAATAGAATACTCCCACTTGCATTGAGATTTACTCATGAGCTATCTTATTTTTAATTATAAATCAAATCCAACAATTATTGATTTAACAATTAAACATAAGATTTTTCCCATTAGATGCATGCCTTTAATCCACAATTGGATTCTCGCATTTTGTATATTCCATAAAGATTATAATGGATTCATAAAACCTTTTTATGATTACTTATCGTCCTCGCAAGGTAATCATTCATCAAAGGTTCCTTTGTAATTCTATTGTTATATTTCTTTCCAATAAACCAAGTACGACAATATAATCATCTTTGCATATTTATTATTTATAAATGAAGAAGTTTTAATTATAGTCAATTTCTTAAGTATGATTTAAAACTTATATCTTTTACCTTGCAATAAATATTTATATACAATATTGTCCTAATGAATCTTCCTAAAAAGAAAACTCATTTAAAACCTTATCACATAATTGATAGGTAAAAGATCAATCAAATTCCAATAATATGATTATCTTCCTTTGGACAACATCTTTCCATTCATAGAGTTGATTTATTCATTAGATTCATAATCTAATAATACATCTTTTATGATTAGCAGTATCACAATGATCCTCTAACTCATGAACCTTAATCTTTATATAAGAAACATATCATGAGGAATCCTTGTGGATCTATGAATGTGAGTAACTTCATTATAAGGTTCTACATTTACATGTTTAGCCTTAGTATGACTTCAACAAGTGTGTTTAGAAGGTTTGTGTATCATGTCCTTGAAATAATTCAAGACTCCCACTTGCTTTGTGCAAGCGTGGGACTCCCACTCGCTTCTTGTAAAGTGAGACTATTCTCAAAGAACTCTATAACACCCTTATTTTTACACATATAGCAGCGGAAGCTAATCTGGGGTAGTATTTCATAGTACAATAGTCAAAATCATAGAAAACGAATTGAAATGAGACGTTTTTGGTAAATTTAGTTAATTCATTTATTCATCAGAGTTTTTATAAAAAGTGAGGTCCCAATATCTAAAAACATAAAGTTTGAATGATAACAGTTTAGCCATCTTCAAGTCCATGTCACTCCGTGCTTTAAGTTGCTCAATTACCTGAGATAAACATGCTAAAAAGTCAACACAAAGGTTGAGTGAAATTCATAGGTTTAAGTAAAGTAGTTTGAATACAAGTTCAATAGTGGGTTACGTTGTTATACACCCATAGTTTGTAATAATTGCATGCATGTACAATTATCATGGAAAACAATATTATTGCCCTAAGCTCATGACACCGAAGCCTTAGGTTAATCAATAACCACAAATAATTTCCCCAACGGGTATCTTTGCCAAAACACCCGTAAAGTTATTCAAATGTGTGCTATTGGTTACCGACAGTATAGGTACACCAACGGGGAGTCCAGTCCCAAATAGATCTATTCACAGCATTCGCGCTTACCCCGACGAGTAATTAACGGTTCATGATAGTGGGGACTTAATGGCAAAAGTAGGGACTTAGGCAATAATGTATCAGGATAGCATACAGAAAAATACTTGCATTCATGGTTTATAGCATGTATCCCCCTCGCGGGTTTATGAAACATTTAAAAGATTGAATGCGAGGCTATGAACTCACCTTAACAGTACAGGGAAATCTGATTGATGGAAAAAATATATGAAATGAAAGTAACGGATTTTCCGCAAACCTTGGGTAATTTTCAAGTCTTTGTGTGATGGTTTATGTTTTATAAATGCTGATGTTTAACGTATGTCTTTGATTTATCAATTTATGGAAATATTATATCACTGTTCGGGCCATCATAATTCAGAAGTCATGTAGTAAACGTTTGAGGAGCCAGGACACTTTAAATCGTAAATCAAGCAAACTCGTCAAAACGTATACCCAAATGAAATCCCTTATAGGAATCTCCCTAGTAACGTGATACGATAAGATTTTTAGTTTCCTCAAAAGCTAGTCGTATGATAAGTACGTTAAATATAATAACGAATGATTGAAAAATGGTCGATCGTTGATTAATAAAGACAAATGTGTCGGGTTTTAACATAATCGAGTCTTATAATATTGATATATACTTTTATAATTTGTATAAAAATATTATATTTTAAAATTTTCAGAATACAAAAATAACAGTATATACCCTTGGTTTATAAACTTTTACAAGTTTAGTCCTTTATATATAAGTAAATATAATTTAATCCTTTAACTTTAGAATTTGGCAAAACAACCCCTCATAGTTATAACTTTAGGAAAATGACATTTTCAGCCCCTTTAGTTTATATTTTCAGACAGTTAGATATATACATATGCATTGAAAACTTTTGCAAAACAAGTCCAAAAAGCCATGCAAGCTTATTTTATGATTCCAAATGATATTTGCAGGTTATAGCTTATTAGAATAAGCAAAAATAAGATGTTCTAACATAACAAAAGTTTAGAAAAATGATTCGTTAGCTAGAAAATCAAAATGGGTCATTTTTAGGGTTTTTATCAAAAACACATGGGTTTGAAGATTCAAAGCTTCAAACAAGAGTTCATATATGATATTAAGAGCATTATGAACATTATTGTACAGAATATAAGCTTATGGAACAAGATCTTAGGCTTACTTGAGCTAAAATGGGTCGAAATGGGGTTTTTAGGTTCGTACGCCTAGCAACGGCTTCAAGGCTTCGTTTTTCTTGCTTCTTGGCTTCTATTATGAGCTTAGGGACTTCTATTGATCTTATATCGCTGCTATGGAAAGGATAGAACTCCATTTGAGTGTGTGAGATGAGTTTGAGGGATGATTTGAAAGTGTTGTATGGTTCGGCTATGTATAGGGGTAAAAGACCCTTAGGGACCAAGTTTAGGGATTTGATTAGTGTCCTAGCTAGCTGAGGTGATTCATGGGAGCTACTAGATGACTAGGAAGAGATATGTAATGGTAGCAATGAAAGGTGTGTGGTGTTGGAGGGTTTTTGTATACAAAGAGGTGATAAGAAGGCATCTAGAAGCCTTGGAGCTTAAGGGTGGTGATAAAGGTGCTTGTAAGCTACTTGGGAGGCTGCTTGGTGATGTCATAAAGGTGCTTGAGGTGTTTGGTTGCTAGCTTGGGTATAAAATGGGTCAAAAATGGAAAGAAAATGGTGTCGGGTTGGTTTTTCTTTCAGGTTAGGGTTTAGGGTTTTAAAATGTAGATTAGGGCTAGGATTAAGGGTAGATTAAGGTTTAGGATTAGTGTTAGGATTGAGATTAAGGATTAGGATTAAGATTTAGGGCTTAGTTTTAGGTTTAGGGTTTAGTTTTTAGTTGAAAGTGAAATTAGGGTTTAGGGTTTTGTTTTTAGGGTTTAGGATTTTAGATTAGGGTTTAGGATGAATTAGGGTTTAACTTTAAGGTTTAAAAGTCATGCATTAAGTTCTTGTACCTTGTGTTAAAGTGGTGTAAATTTTAAACATGGTTTAGGAGCTTAAATGACCTAATTAGGTTTTTAGGCATTATTGACTTGTACATTGAGCTTAAATGAGTTGTACATTGACTTGGAGGGAAAATATGATTCAAATATTATGCATTGTACACTTGTACATATGTTTGAAGGCTTACACATTCATTTTATATGTATACATTACATATAATTAGGGTTTTGATGTAAACGTTTACGTTTAATGCTTGTTTTGATATAACACTTTAAAAAGTACGTTAAATGGATAATGTACTTGGTAAAAATGATATTTGGATATAGACTTGACATATTAGGATGTTTACATGATATAAACATAGATATAGATGGCATTGATAGAGGTTGCGTGAGCTCGTTTACTTTAGAGATGCAAGTTACATTGCATAATGAGATAAAGCACAAAATTTCCCTGTAAGAAGGTGATATATTTATAATAGATGGATATTACAGTGCATCTAATTTAATAGATGGAAAATTACATTGATGAAAATTATGGGTTGTTATAAACTCAGCATAACGAACAACAAAACTTTGTTATCGTGTGGGTTTGTAGAAATAGTATCCCATCGTTTCCTTTTGGGCATCCTACAAAAATACACTTATTTAGTTTTTAGACTTTTGTTAATATAATCTCCAAGATATTTTAACAAAATCCAAACTACAATTAAGAATCTATGAGATTCATCCCATCTTATTATTCCAAGAATAACGTCTTAATTAACCTTCCACATTGGAGTCATATTGAGCATATACAATACATACTCAAATTCCTAACCTTGATTTCTTTTAGGAGTAAATCAGTTAAATTCATTAAAAGGTTAAATCAAACCATATCAATATATATTTTGATTTCCACTTATTGGACATACCATACACTTGTGGTATTTCAATAAATTAAATTCATGAGATAATCTCATAATTTATTTGATAAACTTACACTTCATAGTCTTGTCTATTATGTCAACTTAAGTTCAAAACTTAATGGCATAAATAGTATTATTAAGCCAAATGCATGCACTTAATTTTAAGTATTTGATCCAATCAATTACTTAACATGTATGTCTGAACTAGTAGACATAACATCCAATTCATACTATTTGTTATAAGTCCTTGAATAATTCAATGACTTCATGTACATGTCTTAATCAGTAAGACATTACAAGCTAACATTCTTACTCTATGTTCCAAGTCTTTTCACATGTAGAAGACTTAATGTTCATGTCTTACGAATGAGACATAACAATAATTAAACCAAAGTAAATCCATGTATCAAATCATGGACTCAATAGTAATTTCAAGTTAATTACAAGACTACCATGTTTATCATTTTCTAGGAAAACATAATCATGTAGCTTATCTTTCTATCTTGACATTTCTCATTTAATAGGGCAACCTACCACAATTGTGTAGTAGTCCTAATAGAGTAATAGTCTTCTTACTATAATAGCCATATTGTCATTGTTGTTCCTTGCCCACAATAGATATTTCTCCCACTTGGGCATGGGACAACCTATTGTATAAAACAACACTACACTACTTAGTTTGTTTGTATCGATAATATGGTAATGTCACCCATAGAATTAAGTCTAGCTTAAATCATAACTAGTGTAAGTAGAACTCCATCTTTCAATAAGGAATCGTGCATAACTATCTTGTAGATAACTTCCCAACGGAAGGGACAACACAAAGGAAACAAGTTATCAAGATAATACGCGGTGATTCTTATTAAATGAAGATGTTTCACACTTGGAAAGTAAATTTATTATTTCTAGTCCAACAAGAAATAAAGTGAGGTGCCTATAAGGTAAACATCTCATAGCTCCCACTAAATTTGATAACATTACAAGTATGCCAAAAATGCATTACTCCTACTGGTTTGACAACACTAAGAGTGTTTCTTTACTAGTGAAAGTAAAGTGTATTTCATCTTTCCATTTATTGAATATCAACACATTATTACTAGTGTGAGTCACATTGACTAGTCAACAAGTACTTAGATATTCAAATAAGTGTGTTCAAGTTCTATATATATGTATACCTATGATGGACTTTCCATATATACATATATGACTTATTAACTTGAAAAATTGGCATGCAATTTCTCCTTTCTGCACCTACATTACCCCATGGGTGGTCAACGTCTATTACTTGGTTAAAACAAACAACTATAGACAACCGGTTCTCTAGTTATTGTTTTTACCACTTATGCGGTGATATTTCCGTCCTTTAAATTCAAACCACAATAACATATGTCTTGATCATATCAAGATATTTCCCTTTGGTAGATATAGTCACAAGTTCTCTAGTTGACCAATTAGTTCTTATTTATATCCTTGATTTCAAAACCAAACGTAGGTGTTGAAGATCTTTCAAGAATAAGTTTGGTTTGGATTTGGGATACTTCAATCATTCCTTTTATAGCTTTTTCACTTGTAAAAAGTATACGAACAAATCATGAGATTTTCCATAGGAAAATGTATACATGGATTATCTTTCTCAGGTAAAGACCAAACCCTTGTTTACGGTATCCGTTGCATTAATACTATTAAAAGAACAAAGTTCAATATTAGTATTTTCGATAAACGAATCTCTTATAAAATTAACTACCCACGTTATAGCCATAACAAATTAATTTTATCAAGAGTAAAAGATCCAACTTGAACTATTATCATTAATTCAGTTGATCTACTCGAAATTATAATATTCAAAAGGTAATCATCGAATGACAATTGCCACAAGTGCAACTCTTATCCTTTATGAGGCCATGGCTACAATATCTAGTATAAACATAGTCAAGTCATGTTTACCTCATCTAGTGCCACGAGCAAAAGGTCTGACCAAACATACACGTTGTAAGTCGTCCAATATTTAATCATGAAATCATAATCTCGGGTCTGAACCTATGACCATATTGCCTTGTATGATTAGGACTTAGGACTGTCTTTGATGAAATGATCAGGGACAAGTGATCAAAGTACTTGGATGGTACTTGACTTACTTTTATAGGTATTTGGTAAATTTTGAAAACCTAAGTGACAAAATTTAGTGTAAAAGGAAGCATGCAAACATCCTTTTACTACTTGGTTTTTAAAACAATCTTTCCTTTTATATTTTTCCAAAAAATATGCCCTAGGGTTTTATTGATCCACCGGTGATTAAAACTCGAGGTTGCCCATTGTTTTAAAAACGGTTATTCAGGTTTTAATGTGACTTAGGTTTGTACCATTGGGTTTTCCTCCCAACTCTTACTAGTACCACTGGAAAACTCAAATGGAACCTTGCTAAGGTCACTTTGTTTCTAGGTTTTTCTTGCAAACGTTCAAAAGAGGCGGAGAAGCGGGTCAGCGGGAAGCTTATTAAAAACCTTTTTCTTTAGGGAAGCAGAGCGACCTTCCTAGAACCTCTTGTAGTTAGTTTACTAAGTCATTTTTAGAAACAAATCAACTTGTTTTTTATTGAGTTTCAAATCAAGAAAGTATTCTTGATTTGGTTAATCCATTTTATTTTAAAAAAAATCTTTTAAGATAGTTACTACAAAACTATATTAAGTAAAAATATTCAAGATAACTTCAAAAAAAAATATCCTACTAAATCACCCAATAAAACATAAAGATTATCTTGTATATAAATTCCAAATTTAAACATGATAATTACCAAGTTTAAGTGGATATTTGCTAAATCCAAGTTTTAGAGATTTGGTCAGATTCTGACTTTTAGGCCGATTTTCATGAGTAAAAAGTCTTCCCCAAGTTTTGGTTAAAACTAAAAAGTTGTTCAAAAACGTGTTTTTAGTGTCCATAAAAAGAATTTTGGCCTGAAACAGTCCAGATTATTTTATAATTTTTTTAATGGACGTGTGTTCCAAACACAACCCTTAAACACAAGCACCAAATCAATCAAAACAAGGCATTAAGCATTCATTCAAGCATCCATCTTGTTCATATAGCACATTAGACATGTTATTTACAGAATCCATGAATTTTTTGCATGAAAATCCATGGATTGATAATTTAAACAATTTAAACAAACATAACATATCCAAAAACACGTAAATTCAACACAGGTTTGCAATTAACGTTTGCGATATGCTAAAAAAACATTAAACCCTAATTTTTTCCATAATAATAGAGATCTAATTATGTCTATATTTACCATCATATAAACCCTAATTAATCTACCACAATAATCATCAATAAAATTAGGTTTAATTACCATTTTTAGCCTTTTTTATGTAATTATTAGGCATATGATTTGACTCATGATGCCACTGTTGGAATTAATGATTTCATAACATTTATTAATCATAACATCAAGAGAAAACGCAGCGGAAGAAGGATCACATATGCACATAATAATTAACATAAACTAGAACAAGATTAAGGCATACCTTCTTGAATTCAATCAAGGTGAAGATCAAGCAAATCAAACGGGAATCACCTATTCGTGTACACCACACACGAATTACCAATAACCAAAACCCTAATTTTCAAAACCCTTTAGTGATTAAAATAAGTCACCTCTACGTGTATCCACACTACACGTTATACAATAACTCCCGATTGCTAGGTCTTATCAACACCTTCTTGAATACTTGAACAAATAAAACCCTAACTTAGGTTTTATGAAGAAATCGGTTCCTAAGAGGGGGAATCCGATTTCTTGAGGGTGTTTTTAGGGTTTTAGGATGCTTGATTTTGGTGAATAATGATCCACTATATATAGGGTGAAAACCCTAAGTGGATAACTTCTCACCAAAGTCTTCTATAAGCTTCTAAAGCCCAAAAAGTACTTTCCTTTTTGCTCCCCTACCCAAATCCGGTTTTCCAAGGGTTTATTTACCCTTTGGTTGACTTTTTGACTTACTATAAACTTAATTAGGTATTTACAATAATTACCTTAAAGTTTAAAGCCTTCCCATTAGTTAACCGTTAAACTATTTAACTATTTAACTAACAACCGTTAAGTATTCAATGTCAGCAAATTAAATATATATAATAAATATACCAATATACTTATTACATATTTTAATAAAGAGCTATCTAAGTGTATGTGTGTGACCCCGTAGGCTCACGTACTTTTAGCCGTATAAATATCACTATGACTTTCGCACATTCCAACATAAGGCGGGTAGCTTTGGCTTTCCTAAAAAAGTCAGGTTTTTAATATGCTTCGCACTGACCTGCTTCTCCGCTTCTTTGTGCATTGAATGGAGCTACCAAGAACTTTTGATAGGATGTTGTCAATATTAAAAGTATTAATTTAAAAGTACTAAAACAAAATTCCCGTTTTAGATATAGCAAATGTGAATTGTATGCTAACCCATGAAAACCATACATCTCTCGTATGGGCTGTTAATGGAGCGTGTGTGGTTTACCGGCACATTAATAAGAGAACATAAGTACGAGGTGTTGTGAGACTCGCGATTCTTGAGCTGAGTCGAGCCGGGGACCACACATGTTCTTGCATGGTTAAATTTACCATCTTATTCATGATCCTCGGCATCCAAGTCATGAATAATAGATGAGCATATCCGAGATTAACATGCCATTGATCAAAATCAATGAATCTTAAAAGAACTAGGAATTTCATAGAGAATGAAATTGACAAAGGCATTGTCTACCTAAAATAATTTCGTGATGTGATTATGGCAACCCTCTTCATAAACAAATCTAAAATATGGATCGTAGCCTTAATTTAATATTGGATAATTAATTAAGGAATATTCATGCTAACTAAAACTATTTTATCTTATAGATGTCTTCTGAAAATGGTGTCAATCCTACCGCTTTCAATTCAGCACATAACTCAAATTTCTCCTTACTCTCAGTTCTTGGGAGGGAAAGACTCACCAGTCCTAATTATATGGATTGGATGAGAAACTTTAGGTTCACCCTAAGGTACGAGAACAAAGAGTATGTTCTTGATGAGTAAATTTCCACAATTAATGACGATTTAGCCTAAGAAGAGATTGAAGCTCACCAGAAACACTATGATGATGCAAACAAAGTGTCATGCATCATGACATCTTCCATGAGCCCTGAACTAGAAAAGACTTTTGAGAAAACATAGGATTATGAAATGAACCAACAACTCAAAGAAATGTTTTAGGCAAAGGCAAGCAAGGAACGCCTTGATGTTGTGAAATCCCTCATGGCTTGCAAACCAAAACTTGGAGCCTCTATTTGTGCTCTTGTATCAAATGAACGAGAAAGAGACCTCGATAATGGAACTCCAGAGCTTGTTACAAACCGCTAAGCAAGGGATTAAGAAAATTGACATGCCCTCTACTTCAGCAGCTCCTGTGTTGGCTATTGCTCACAATGCACATAAAAGAAAGATTTCTCATTCCAACTGGAAAGGAAAACCGCAAAAGGAAAGTCCGATCATGGGTCTAAGAGAAAGGCTGAGTCTGAGATTAGACCTACGAGTGATCCAAAGGAAGCAGCGTGCTTCTACTGTAACACAAAAGGGCATTAGAAGCGTAGCTGCCCAAAGTATCGGAAGGACGTAAAAGATGGAAAGGTCGAAAAGGATGGTCACTCATGTATGTTCATGATTGAACTCTATAATACTACAACTTCAGATTCATGGGTACTAGATATAAGGTGTGGTACTCACATTTTCACTGTATTGCAGGGTCTAAAGAAAAGTAGGAAGTTGAAGCATGGAGAGCTCAACTTAGTCATGGGAAACAAGAAAATCACGCTTGTGACAAAAATTGGAAAGTACGAGCTCCTGCTGAAGTCTGGAGTTATGATAAATTTAAATAATTGCTGTTATACGTCAGAAATGACATGAAACGTTATTTTATTTCATGCTTTGTTTAAGGATGGTTATCAATTTTCATTTGATAATGAAAATGGAGATATTTTGGTTTATTTAAATAGTTGTTTTATGTTTAAAGCTTCTCCTTGCAAAGGCATATATGAAACTGTTGAATGTATTAGTAATAATGGCAATGTGATTTTAAATGTTGGTTCATCTAATAAGCTTGATAAATCAAAATTGCGGCATTGTCGTCTTGGGCACATAAACAGGAAACGCATCGCCCATCTCTAAAAGAATGGAGTGTTGGAATCATTCGACCTCAAATCAGATGATGTATGCGAGTCTTGCTTATTGGGCAAGCTGACTAAATCACCATTCACAGGATCGTGTGAAAGAGGTGAAGGATTATTAGACTTAGTAAACAGAGATGTGTGTGGACCATTCTGATATGGCACAAAAGATGGAAAACGCTACTACGTTATATTTACTCATGATTTCAGTAGATATGAATATTTTATTTGATTAAACATAAGTCAGATACCTTTGAAGTATTCAAAAGATAGTAGAGAACCAACTGGAAAGAATGATAAAGGTACTTCGATCCGACAGGGGAGGAGAATACCTTAGTATCGAATTTTTTGATCATCTTAAAAACTGTGGTATAGTTTTACAGTTAACTCCTCCTAGAACACCACAACTAAATGGAGTTGCTGAGAGGAGAAATAGAACCTTGTTAGACATGGTTCGATCTATGATGAGTCGAGAAACACTTCCAACAAGCTTCTAGGGTTACGTTTTAGAGACAACCGCCCATTTCTTAAATCTTGTACCCACTAAGAAGGTCTCGAAGACACCTTTTGAGACGTGGAAGAGAAAACGTTTTTCTCTTGGCCACATCAAAATCTGGGGTTGTGAGGTTTTCGTTAGACAAGAAGCTCATGACAAACTAGAAGCCAGATCTGAAAAGAGTCTTTTCTTCGATTATCCAGAATAGTCATTTGGATATTTGTTTTACAAACCCAAGGATAATGTGGTGTTTGTAGCTCGAAGAGGAACATTCCTTGAGATAGAAATGATATCTAAAGAGGACAGTGGGAGTAAGATAGACCTTGAAGAAGTTCAAGAGTCTGGCAATGAAGAACCTGTAGTGAACACTTATACTCAACAAGAGGTGGTGATACCTGTTGAACCTGATGATATATCCTTACCCATTCACTGAATAAATAGTAGAGTAAGCAATCCTCCTAAGTTCTACTATTGTTTCCATATTGAGGAGGACAAGATTAGTGATAGTACACTAAGTGAATTGGATGAGCCCGCTAACTACAAAGAAGTGATGGCAAGCCCTGAGGCTGCTAAGTGAAAAAAAGCTATAAAAAGGATTCAGTCTATGTATGACAACCAAGTTTGGAATTTGGTTGACACTACACCCGGTCTTAATATAGTAGGATGTAAGTGGATTTTCAAAAAGAAGACATACATGGATGGGAAGGTACATACTTATAAAGCTAGGTTAGTTGCGAAGGGCTATACTCAAACCCACAGGATTGATTATGAGGAAACCTTCTCACCAGTAGCAAAAATAAAGTCAATTAGGATAATGCTTGCCATAGCTACATTTCATAGTTTTGAAATATGGCAGATGGATGTCAAGACCGCTTTCCTTAATGGAAAACTGACAAATGATGTGTTTGTGGCACAACCAGAAGGTTTGAAAATGCAAAGTACCCTAAAAGAGTGTGAAAGCTTCAAAAGGCCATTTATGGACTTAAACAAGCATCTCGTATCTAGAATCTCTGCTTCCCTGAGAAAGTCACACACTTTAGATTTTCTAGAAGCGAAGATAAGTCATGTATATATGTCAAAGTCAGTGGGAGTGTTGTAGTCTTTCTGGTATTATATGTGGGTGATATACTACTCATAGGAAATGATATCCCAACATTACAAAGTGTAAAAGACTTGTTGAAGAAATGTTTCACTATGAAAGATTTGGGAGATGCAGCATATGTTCTTGGTATAGAGATTTACATAATTAGATCAAAACGTCTTATAAGACTTAGTCATGACACATACTTAGATAAAATTTTGAAAATATTCAAAATGGAGAATTCTAAGAAAGGGAATCTACCCTTACATCATGGCATAAAGATTAGTAAGGATTTCTATCCAACATATGATGCAGAACTGGACAAAATGAGTCGAGTCCCATATGCTTCGGCTATACGATCAATCATTTATGCCATGACGTGTACAAGGCCTGATGTCTCCTTTACTTTGAGCATGGTGAGTCGACATCAGCAGAATTCCTCTAGCGAAGGTCATTGGACAGCTGTAAATAATATTCTTAAGTATTTAAGAAATACTAAAGACAGATTCTTAGTTTATGGTAGAGAAGAAGAACTCAGAATGATTGATTAATGTGATGCAAGTTGGCAAACAGATAAAGATGATAGTCATTCGCATTCTGGTTGGGTATTCTTGCTGAATGGGGGAGCGGTGACATGGAAAAGTTCAAAGAAAGAGACATTGGCAGACTCCACATGCGAGTCCGAGTATATTGCAGCTTGTGAGGCCTCTAAGAAGGCTATCTGGATGAAGAATTTCATTGGAGATCTTAGAGTTGTTCCAACAGTACAAGATCCCATTGAAATATTCTGTGATAATGAGAGTGCAGTCGCCTTGAGTAAAAAACCTAAGGATCACAGAAAGTCAAAGCATATTGAAAGAAAATACGCTGCTTTTTTTTCTTCCACAAACTCACAATGTTTTGTTCATACGGACAGTGTCAGGGTTTCAAATCATAGATTAAAATTTTAGTACAAAGTTAGTTATCTAACAGAATGACACTTACTAACTTTTTATAAACATTTGGAATATGAATCCATATAATTAGGGAGAATAAGAGCAGGACCCATCAAGACTTAAGTAGCACAGTCTCTGGAGTCGATACTCGATAATGAAATTGTTTATTTTGCCCCAGCCGTAACATAGCAAAGACCAGAATGGATCACTAGACCCATAGGTCTCCAATAAAACGTTAAATATAGCAAACAATTTCCGCAAATGTTTAAAACCAGATATTGTCTTTTCTGGTTTTATGTCTTCAAGAACATGATAAGATAAAAACATAATTCGGCCCAAACCTTGAAGACCAAACAAGTATCATTCACCTTATTTAGCAGTACTAAACATCAATTATTGGATCATATAAAGACCAAACAAACCTTAATACTAGTAGTCTTATACTTATTCATTTACTCAAAGAATATAGATATATGGTACTAGCCCATGGTGTAACTTGCGGTCGGTAAGTTGATCACTGTGCTCTTGATTTTCGTCATCATATTAATACTGTTCGTGATCCCTTGGGATCCGATTCCGCTGTCCTTCAAACCCTGCCAATTTATTAGTATCCAAAGTCAGTATCACTAACGATAAATTAAGAAATAGGTATAAATGTGGTAGCATTTTTATAAAGTTAACCTGGAAAGGGAAATGATCAGGGCCACGAGCGGGTGCTGAGTTAATCTGGACTATTCCTGTTTCCATCGCATCACTAATTAAAATCGCTTTGTTGATGTCCTTAGTGAAGACACATCCCTATCATTGTTCAAAAGTGATAAACTGTTAGATCTATATTTAAAACGTGTATTATAGAGATTAATATATGCCGTTCAAAAAGAAATAGAGAATAACAGTCTTTAAAGTATGACTTCAGATATATTACCTGAAGGCCAAAATTGCTGGCATTGCAATGGTAGATCCCTTCTTCGATAGAGTTGATCCTGATAACCGGCACAATGGGCCCAAACGGCTCCTCCCAAGCAATTCTCATGTCAGGCCGGACATTATCAAGCAACAACGGCCAAATGAGGTTGCCCTCTCGCTTGTACTCTTGGCAAAAGGTTGCCCCTTTTGTGTGTGCATCCTTAGCCAACCCCTCAATGAAATTAGCTGAAGACTCAGATACAACCGGGGTGATGTCACAGTCGTCCTCGGGTGGTCCTACCTTCAACTTTGCCACCTTGGCATTTACTTTTTCAACTAGTGCTTCCGCAACGGATTCTATCACCAACACAACCTTAACAGCTGTGCATCTCTGCCCACTGTAAACAGAACCAAATATTTTGCGCTTTACATAACTTCATTAAAAAAATGTCACAGTTTTGTACTTTTGTAGTAAATGTTTTGTAGCATGGGTTGTACCAAACAACAAAATATAATTGCAAAATTATTTCTTGTTTGAGTTACCTATAACCAAAACCTCCTTTGATAATATTTGCCGCTACTAAATCAAGATCGGCATCCTCAAGCACAATGCAAGCATCTTTTCCTCCAAGCTCCATCTGAAGTGGCACCATGCCGGCTTTCTTGGAGATTGCGACTCCAGTGTCACCACCCGTAAAACTAGAAACATCATAAAGACAAAAAAGAATATTTTAAAAACTCACATTTTAACCACTGGTGGATCAAGGAATTCTTCTAAAATTTTCACTCTCATTACGAAACACTATTTTTTTATTTTTTTTAGAATTATAGGTGTAAATGTTGAATACCTGATACAGTTAACTCCAGGGTGCATAGTTAGGAAATCTCCGATTTCTGATCCTTTTCCGGTCACACAGCTGATTAATCCTTTAGGAAAGCCTGCCAAGTGAAAGCATTGCACCATGTGTAGGCAAGCCAACTGACACTGTAATCCATTTTAGAAAATTGGCTTAGTAAATTTTCTCTTTTGCTTTTCAGCGTGACAAAACCATTCTCATTTACTTTTAAAGAAGTAGCTGCTGAATTCAAATTGGCACTATGAATAGGAGGTAACTCTGTTGAATTTTTGGATGAACCATTATCATGTTCTTCTACTGTTTGATTGCAAATCAAGTCATTCAAGTTTTCGCCCTTCTTCCGCTGTTGATACACAAGACATGGATGTTATTGATGGCTAAATATCACTACTAACTCGGTTTTCTCAAGAGTGAAACTTGGCATAAGAGTGAAACCTAAGAAATAAGAGTAAAACTTGGCATAAGAAATCAGCTTTTAAGGACAACCCAAGTTCAAATTCACGATAATAAAGTGTCAAATAAGAGAAGAGTTTCTGAAATAGGAAAATTTAGAAATGTACCTGCTGATAATCACATGACTTGTTCTCTTCCTCCCCATGATTTGTGAGCAGCTACTGTATTGGTTTGGGTAGTATACTAGAGACTAGTGGTCCTCTTCTTTTCCATAAGATTGGGTTTGACAAAATCGAAAATTATCGTTGGTTTCTAGCACAAAGGATTCATACTCGTAGCTTGAGAACCAGTTGTTGATGTCCGGAGGAGGCTCTGATAGATAAAAACAAAACAAATGTTAGAAATCTACAAATGGTAGAAACCGCACTGAATGCGGCACATGAATTATGCAGCAATCCCATGTAACGACGTAAATATATGAGACCGGCCTCATATTATTCTCCTTAGGTAAACCAGTTCGAGTCACACACTCAGAGCAACACTAGAAGTTAGCCCAGAAGTAGAGGCATTTGACATGGCAATAAAGACATACGACTTGGCAGTAGGGGTATGCGTAAAAGCAGTAACTGTTGGAAGCTTAAGATCATATTTTCCTCAAACAGTTTCATAGTATTAATATTTATATGTAGTTTTTAGTTCTAGTTAAGACTTGCAGGCCCATTGTATATGAAATAAAGGGCTGCACGAATTCTAGTCTGGGCCAAAGGCCAACAGACCCATAAGACAGTTAGTTATGTTAGTTATAAGGCAGTTATATGTGAAGGGACACATCTGTTGGTTCGTTTGAATCAACACAACCTTTCATCTCATGCCTTTTCATGATGTATAAATAGCATGTATGTATGACAGATAATCAATCATTTTTACAGATTTATCTTGTGCTACTTTCCCTTCAAGATTATGTTTTCATACTTCATTGCATACTGCACATATATACACACTGTGAATCAAATCCCTTTTCACTCTTTTGTCAATCAACATGGTAAACACAAATACCTTTCTGGAGGAAAGATGGTCAAGGCCAAGTTCTAGTGCCTGTGGCCTCCCTAACATGTGGTACCAGAGCAAAAGTCTTGGGAGACCTCCAAGAAAGAGACTACACTATGATTTCATCCAAAGACAATTGAAAAGGGAAAAAGAGGCAAGACTTGGAAACTGCATCAGGCATATTACCCATGATTGCAAGGACATGTTGAGAAGGAAATTGGAAGAAATAGAGTTGTACAATTCTACAATATCTCAAAGCAGAAATAGAAGTGTTACAAGTGCAGACAAAGGGGACACATCATTAAAAACTGTGCTGAGAAGAAAAAGGTACATGATGAAGGGACAAAGAAACCTGGTAACACAAGTATCCTGATGAAGGGACAAGAATCTGCAAAATTGGTGAATAAAGAACTCATGACAACAAAGCCTACTGTAAGTTTAAAGTATCCTGAATACATTCATTTCTCAACAAAATGCATGGTTAAGGGTACAGATCAAGGGCACTGGGATGATATTTGGTACATTAGCAGTAATACAAATATGCATTTATGTTCCAAATTAAATCTCTTTTGCAATATAAAAGAAAACTTTGCTGTCAGTAAATTGGATGATCAAATGAAATTCTTATTTACTTATGGAATAGGAGAAGTTGTGGTCAAAAATGGTGATCAAGGGTATCTTATACCATGGGTCCATTATGCCCCTGAAGTCACTCAAAATGTCCTCTCAATAGAACTTTTAGAAAGACAAGGCATTGATATTATATATGAGGATAACACATGTAGGTTAATCTATATGTTTTGTAATCCAAAAGACCACAAATTGAATGAGGATAAATTAAGAACTATGCAGAATGAGTATTTAGAAAAATACTTTGAATCATTGGAAAAAGTAGATAATAGTGGTGAAGGGATGAAAATAGTTGGCATGATAAGCATGGAAGTTGATCAAAGGAGCCATATATTCAACAAGGGTAAATACCTTTAATGAATATGTTGCCTTTCTCAATATGTTAAAACAGGATGAGATAATTAGTCAAGAATGGGATGTTTTTAGAAATAAATTTGATAAAGTAGTTAAATGGTTTTATGAGAAATACATGGAAAGATCCCTGCCTGAACCAATACCTCCCAAAATTAATTGAGTCATAATACATTTAATGGAATTGTATAAACTTGTTGAAAGCCTTGGGGGATATTTAAGTGTCTACTTTGCAAGGAAATTTGGTAAAATAAGAGAAATACTAGGATTGTCAATTCAAGATGGAGAAGAAATAAGAAGATGTTACATCAATTTCTTGGATGTATTCACATCCTACTATAAGACTGCAAGGGTGCCAAAACAAGAACATAACCTTGTTCTTGATATACCTACAAAGATTGTGGAAAAAGGCAAATAGTATACCTGCCTTACATCTCATCAACATATTGCTGAGATCCAAGCACCTAGCATGGAAGCAACCAGTGGAAAAGGAAAAGAGAAGGTTGAGCATTTTAGAGTTAAACTTGAAGATGTAAAAAGGGAACCTGAC
The DNA here is from genome assembly GCA_026074375.1 of Tanacetum coccineum. Classification (NCBI taxonomy): domain Eukaryota; kingdom Viridiplantae; phylum Streptophyta; class Magnoliopsida; order Asterales; family Asteraceae; genus Tanacetum; species Tanacetum coccineum. The sequence goes on from BQNB010043269.1 coordinate 41,896, forward strand.
TGCCACCACTTTCAACCTATTCAATCAAACATTAAAGGAAATCTGACTTTGAACAAAAATTTCCAAGGATTGATCAAAAGACCAACAAACTCAGAACCTGCAGACAAGGAAGACATCAACAGCAACTTAAGTGATGACTTCACCATCATTACTTAAAAAAAAGAATCTGCAAGGAAGGAAGATTAAAAACTATTGAAGCCTTATGATCTTAGTGGGAGATTGTTGGAAGCTTAAGATCATATTTTCCTCAAACAGTTTCATAGTATTAATATTTATATGTAGTTTTTAGTTCTAGTTAAGACTTGTAGGCCCATTGTATATGAAATAAAGGGCTGCACGAATTCTAGTCTGGGCCAAAGGCCAACAGACCCATAAGACAGTTAGTTATGTTAGTTATAAGGCAGTTATATGTGAAGGGACACATCTGTTGGTTCGTTTGAATCAACACAACCTTTCATCTCATGCCTTTTCATGATGTATAAATAGCATGTATGTATGACAGATCAATCATTTTTACAGATTTATCTTGTGTTACTTTCCCTCCAAAATTCTGTTTTCATACTTCATTGCATACTGCACATATATACACACTGTTAATCAAATCCCTTTTCACTCTTTTGTCAATCAACATGGTAAACACAAATACCTTTCTGGAGGAAAGATGGTCAAGGCCAAGTTCTAGTGCCTGTGGCCTTCATAACAAAGAAGGCAAGAGAAAATCTAGAGTGTTGAGCAGCAGCCACGACCCCTAAAGAGTAAGAAATATATACTACTAGAGATTATTTCAGAAAATTGTTTCTATTTTTAAACACAAATATCTCTTTTTTCCCAAATCACAACTGTTGCTCACGTTAAATCCACAATATATACGTACTTGGACTTTTTGCATTTTGGCTTGCGAACAAGTCATTAAACGTTACAATACCACAAATCCACGTTTCATCAAATCCAGAATTCGCCAAATTCACCGTACGATACAATAACAAATCATTAAACGTTACAATACCACAAATCTACGATACGATAAATTACTATTCAAGAAATCCACGATACGATAACAAGTATAAAAGTTTCACAAGTGTTACAAATTCACGATACAAACATAACAACTCTAAAAGTAATAAGTCTAACAAATCCATGATACAAACATGACAAAACCACAAAACGCCTATAGGAGAATTGTTTCAAGCTCTTTAGTTTATTTTTAAGCTGAATCATTGCATTAGAAGCATGAACCCCATCATTATTCCAAGAATCTTATACAATAGAGGCAAAATCTTGTTCCAAAAACCATGAATGAAACAAATGCAAAGGGTATAACCATAATCCATGTGAGATTCCATAAGTATAATCGGTTTATGATCAAAATATGCGATGAAGAAATAAAACACTGACAAGTTTGGAAAAAGATCTAAAGCCCATCAGAAAACCAAAAACCGATCTAGCTAACACATCTTACTCGCAAGTTATCTGACTACATAAAAAATACCCCACCTAGATTAACATCAATCAAAGTGAGAGTTAATACTGAACGTATTGACTTCACCTGCATTCGAAAGCATAGAAAGTATAGCCAGTCCATTCCGAGGCAAAACACCCTTCTTTCAGATCCCCATAACAATAACCCTCGCCATGCAACGAAAAAATTATCCCCATAATGTATGCCCAAAGTTGTCTTTTACGAGGCATGTCTTAGGGAGAATAAACCGACATGAACAATAAATCTGAGCCAGTAGCCAACCACTTACCTTCAACACACAAGCAATGATCAGTACAACAAATTCTCCTCTTTTGAAAGATCGTTTTATCCCAAACACATAAGATACCACATGATCTGCCACGCGCTGAGCTAGTAGCAAAATCTAAAAGCATGTTACCCCAAAAAGCTTTTAACACAAAAATATCAAATGAGACCATATTAGTCTCTTGAAGAGATAAAAAGTTCACTTAATTAGAATGGCAAAGCGTTTTCACCCATTGTTTTTTCTCCTTTCCACCCAGCCTTTGAATGCTAATAGATAAACAATTCATTTAAAACTATTATGATCTCCCATACTAGTGATGATTCTTCTATAATCTTTTTTACACCTTCATGCCAAAACCCCATTGCTGTGACCATTGCTAATAAAACTTTTTAAAGTGTTTCAAGGATAGAAAAACCATTAATTGGTTTTGGAGATAGAGCTAGAGAGTCAACGTGGTCATGTTTGGAACCACCAGGAGACATGTTCTTAGGTACAATTTCTATGGTGCCAAGAGAGGAGACACCTTTATGAGAAACATTTTACACAGCCTCATTCCCTGATTGGTTCGAGTTTAGTGGGGTAAACCCTGGTGGGAACTCACTGCTTGTTCTACATTGGTGCATTTTTTTCTAATTCAAGAATGAGTTTCTCTAAACCAAAAGGGTCCCCGAATAGATCATGAGAGTTCTCTAAATGAACATGAGAGTTATCCATGTGATCAAGAGAGTTCTCCATTTGCTCAGTGGAATTCTCTATGTGAACATGAGAGTTCTCCATGTGATTAAGAGAGTTCTCCAATTGCTCATGAGAGTTCTCCAGAGAATTCTTTACGTGAACATAAAAATTCTTCACGTGATCAGGTTAGTTCTCCATTTGCCCAGGAGAGTTGCCCACATGATCAGGAGAGTTCTCCACAACATTATGCTTATTAAGAATACTTTGGAAATAATTTGGAATCACCTCATCGTCATTTTCTTCCTTTTTTTAAATGATAATTATACTAAAAAGAAAATGAAAATATTTTTGTACTTTTTGTTTTTTTTTTTTTTAGATAATATGCACAGATTCAAACACAAATGCCAAACGTAGAGATAATCGGAATCACAGCCTCCCCGGCAGCGGCGCCAAAAATTGATTTAAAGAATTTCTTTCAAATTATAATATATAATATATATTAAAATATAAAATATATAAGTAATTTAAAAAAAACAACAACAATCAATAAAACCGGGAGCAGTATAGAATTTTCCCGGGTCGTTAATCCCCAACGAGGCTGTGCTGGAAAATCGATACAGTCGGAAGATTTGAGTTGGAAGGAGAGAAATGATTTGAGAGTGCAGGAAGTTAAATTAAGCAATAACAAACAAAAACGTTTAAGAAAATCCTAAAAATTATGAAATTAAGCTAGAAAACGAGAGCACGAATCCCGAACTAAGGGGGAAAAACCTAAAATCTTTAAAATTAACCCTACGAAGAAATTTTCACTTCTAAACTACTCTAGGAGACAAATAACGAAGAATGAAAAAGACTAGACTGAAAACGGAGGTCGTTTGACCCAAAAACGAGTCAAGACAAAAACCGCACCCGACCCCGTTCTTTAAAAATAAAAAAGTTACAAAAATGACCCTACGAAAGTTTTTATATTTTTCCTACAAACTATATGACTAAAGAAAATTTTCTAAAAAAGAAAAATATTTTTTTGATAATTTTTGTATTTTTTATGAATTTTTTAAACTTTTAACTAAATTAAATTATAAAAAATATTAAACGTTTACAAAAAATTCTGAAAATTTTTCTAAAATTACTTTACACTATAAAGGTCCTACGAAAAATGGAAAACTCCCACCAGCTTATGCAATAAGCCCCGAAATAAGCTTCACAGCTTATTAGCTTATAATACACAAAATGTGTATATATACCAAGTGCCCTTGAGTCTATAACGAAAAAGACCCAAGGGCGCAGT
>BQNB010043270.1:0-23722 GCA_026074375.1 Tanacetum coccineum
GCCTTTACCTGATATAGTGTGCCTTATTTCTTGTTAAATTAGTTATGTCTCCTTTTCTTCCTAAGAAGTTCCGTATGGGAATCACCATTACGACAAGACGTAAGGGGTATTACAAACCAGGGACACGGGCATGGGTAAGCCGGATTAGCCGCAAGATCCGCATACCAATTGCTATGTATCCATGCAGAGTGGAAGAAAGATTGACTATAGAATTAGTAGAGGGAAGAGAGGTAGAGAAAATAGTGACAACTGTGACAAAGAACCAGCTAACTGATAAAGAGAAAGAAATTGAAAGGATGATGATATACTAGGAACAAGTAGAATATGAGGTGTTAGATGATGATGATTCAGCTTTAAAATCAACGGCAAGGAGTGTGCCTAAAGACTATGAGTTAGGGGATACTGGTAGTAGTAATAGAATTTGAGTTGTGCTTAGTTTCATCTCGTTATGAACTCTAAGACCTTAGGATTTTCTTTTGAATTGGTTCGTCTTGGTTTGAATTTTGTTAGGTATGTTATTTTGAATATTGGATTTGTTCAATTTTTTTTATGATATGAAATGTGTGATTTTCTTTAAAATTGTGAGTTTTTATATGTGGTGGTTTGCCAATGTGACTTATGTGGTATGATTCTTGTTGATATTGAGAAGTGTCTTCATAGGAGGGAGTACACTTGTGAAAGGAGGGCATCTATAATTATGGTGGCCAACATAATTATACATGCGCCACAATACAAGTGGACTTGCAAGTATGATTACACGGCTTTGGTGTCAACATGCTGGTTGGATGAGTGTTTATGCATGTGTTTTGTATGGTTATGATGTTATGTTGATAGGATAGTTGGGTTAAAAACCCTTTTCCCCTCATCTAAAGTACGTTAATACTATCTTACTCAGAATGGTTCAAACACGGACTAATGACAACGAAAATAGGCAACCCGGCATCGCTGCCATCATTGCGCAGCAATTGCAAAATATCATTCCCCAGATCGTCACTCAAGTGACAAACAACATGAACAACAACAACAACAATGGAAATAACAACAACAACAATGGAAATAACAACAACAATGGGAATGGTGGGAACAATGGGTGTTCCTACAAGGGATTTCAGGCATGTGGCCCTAAGGAGTATGACGGAAAAGGAGGTGTTATAGCACTTACCCGCTGGATTGAGAAGATGGAGAATATACTTGACAATAGTGGGTGTTCGGAGAATCAAAAGGTGAAGTATGGTGCTAGTTCGTTTGTTAACAAGGCACTGACATGGTGGAACACTCAAATCCAGGCAAGAGGCCGTAAAGCAGCAATTGGCATGACCAGGAATGATTTTAAGGCTCTGCTGGTGGAGGAATTTTGTCTAAGTAATGAAATTGAGAGGTTAGAGAATGAATTTTGGAATCACAAGATGGTAGGAGCCAACCATGAAGCCTACACAGATCGGTTCCATGAACTGGTCAAACTGGTTCCACATCTGGTGACACCTGAGTCGGCACGCATCAAAAGGTATGTAGCGGGATTAGCGCCTGAGATTAGAGGAATGCTCAAGGCAACTCAGCCAACAACTATCCAGAATGCAATTCTGAGAGCTGGTATACTCACCGACGAGGCTATTAGCTGTGGTACCTTGTCCTTGTCAAAGAGTAATGAGAGGAGGAAGGCAGTGGAAGAGACTAGTAAATCTGGAGGGTCGTAGAGGGATAAAAAGAAGGCAAAAATGGGAGCGGGTTTTATGGCATCATCTCCTCCTAAAAATGAATTTATGAACCAATATCCCAAGTGTACTACGTGCTATACTTATCATCCGAAGGATGGAGTTTGTAGGCTGTGTTTTAACTGTCCAAGACCTAGCCATTTTGCTAAAGATTGACGGACACCATTTAAGCGAGCAACTCCTGTTAATGCTGTCAGAATGGAGTTTGAACCGGGGACATGTTATGAGTGTGGAACCCGCGAGCATTTTTGAAATACTTGTCCTAAGTTAAACCGAGCACCTGGTCAAGTGGGAAACCGTTTAACTATTAAAGGCTATCAGAACACAAGAAACAATGGGAAGCGAGCTACAGGAATGGCTTTCAATGTGAATGTGAATTTGATGGAAGCTTTACAGGATCCTAAAGTTGTGACAGGTACTTTTTCTTTGAACAATCATTTTGCTACTGTACTTTTTGATTCTGGAGCCGATTTTAGTTTCATTTTTCAACAGAATTTTACGCCTTTTACTAAAATGTGGAAATAGTATGTGTAAACCTGTTATCTGATAGAAGAGTAGAAGGTAAGAAAAGTAGAAAGTGGATAGGGAATATCCTAGTGACAGCAAACTAAACTAAGAAATTCCCTTGGTTTAGCATAAATTTGATACCGTTTGAGTCCTGGAAGTTTTGATGTGATATGTGGAATGGACGGATGCCCCAGAAATAAGACAGTGATAGTTTGTTATGAAAAGGTGGTCGAAATACCGTTGGAAGGGTAGTGGGATACTTAGGTTCAAGGGGCACGTACTTTGAGGAGAGCCGGCTAAAGTCTTAATGAATGCTAAAGTAGATGAACCAAAATTGAGTGATATATCTGTAGTACGGGATTTTGTTGATGTATTCCCAGAAGACTTGTCGGGGTTACCACCACAACGACAAGTTGAGTTTCGCATAGATTTAGTTCTAAGCGACCCATTGCGAAGTCTCTATATCGTCTAAGCGCCGCGTCGGAAATGCAAGAATTGTCTAGAGCATGGCTTCAAGAGTTGCAATACAAGGTTCAGACAATCGAGTCATTCTCAGTGGGGGAGCACCCAGGGGTTGTTTGTTAATAAGAAGGATGGTTCTTTTCTTATGTGATCTATTATAGAGAATAGAAACAAGTTAACGTTAAGAATCGATATCCTCTCCCTAGAATTGATGACTTATTTGATCAACTACAAGGTTTATGTTATTTCTCCAAGATAGATCTTCGATCAGGTTATCACCAGCTCCGAGTACATGAGGACGATATTCCAAAAACCGCATTTCGAACAAGGTATGGACATTTTGAGTTTACCGTTATGCCCTTCGGATTAACCAATGCACCAGCGGTCTTTATGGATTTGATGAACCGAGTCTATAAACCGTATTTAGATAAGTTTGTTATATTATTCATCGATGACATCTTGATCTACTCAAAGACTAAGGAAGATCATGAAGTACATTTGAGGTTAGTTTTAGAATTATTAAGGAAAAAGAAGTTGTATGCTAAATTCTCCAAGTATGGATTTTTGGTTCAAGACAGTGCATATTTCCCTTGGTCACGTGGTTCATCAGAGTGGAATTCAAAGTACAGCCCAGGTAAGATAGAGATAGTAAAAGAATTAGAAAGCTCCTACGTACATCGTCTGAGGATTCATCGTTTTGGGTTGGCAGGTTACTACCGCGTATCATCGCAAATTTTCTCTAAGATTGCTAAACCTCATACCCACCACCATCGTTGACTCAGAAGAACAAAAGTATGTGTGGCGTGTGAACAAGAAGAGGCTTTCCAACTTTGAAAAATAATTTGTGGAGGAGGCGCCATATTGCACTACTCTAATCACTACTAGCTTTCTGATGGATTTGAAGATTTTGTAGTTTACTGTTGTATGCTTCGAATCAGGGATAAGGTTTTGTGCTTATGCAGAAGAAATAGGTAATTGCTTATGCCGTCACAAGTGCATGTTTAAAAAACATGAGAAAAAATTTTTTTTATTAAACACTACACGATCTAGAGTTGGGAGCGTGGTGTTTGCTCTAAAAACTAGGAGACATTATTTGTAATGGTAACGGAAAAGTGACATTTACACGGAACATGAAGTCTCCAACACATATTGATCATAAGGAGTTGAATATGCGTCAAAGAAGGGTGGAATCAAACTATTAGTGATTATGAATGCGAAATTCGCTATCATCCGGTTAAAAGCAATGTGTTGGCTATGCATTTGAGTAGAAGGGAACGGGTGAAACCTAAACGTGTACGGGCAATGGCTATGACTATTCAATCTAGAGTAAAAGGAATAATATTGGCAGCTTAGGGTGAGGCGTTCAATCAGGAGAACGTACTTGCTGAAAGGTCACATGGTTTAGATCAGCAAATGGGAAAGGAAGAACGGAAGTTTGTACATCCATGGATCGAATATGGGTTTCCGATAGTAGGAGTGGGAGAATAATAATAAGGATGAGGCTCATAAGTCAGGTAATATGTTACATCCTGGAGCGGAATGTAAGATGTACTATGACCTTGAGATGTGTACTGGTAGCCGGAATAAGAGGGATATTGCTACCTATGTTAGCGAATGTTTAACTTGTGCAAAAGTGAAGGCAGAGCATCAAAGGCCTTCGGGCTTATTACAACAACCAGAGATACCTGAATGGAAGTGGGAAAGCATCACCATGGACTTCATCACAAAGTTACCTAGAACAAGGAATGGGCACGATACGATATGGGTTGTAGTTTGATAATAGATTAAATCCAACACATTTCTGCAATAACGTGAAGATTATAGTACGGAGAAATTGGCGAGGTTATACACCGATGAAATTGTCGCGCGTCATGGAGAGCCTGTGTCGATTATTTCGAATCATGGTGTACGGTTTACATCACGTCTCTGACAAACCTTTCAGAAAGCCTTAGGAACGCGATTGGATATGATCATTTACTTATCACCCTTCAACAGATTGACAGAGTGAGCTACAATTCCGACCTTTGGAGATATTTAAAGGCGTGTTGTGATAGACTTTAGGGGGGGTAGTTATGGGATGTCCACCTAACCGTTAGCTGAATTCTCTTATAGACAACCAGTTATCCACTACTAGCATTCGTGTGTCTCCGATCCGATAGCACTATATGGAAGAAAATGTAGGTCACCCGTGTTATGGGCTGAAATTGGGGAATGTAGTTTGATTGGACCCGAATTGGTGCAGGAAACGACTGATAAAGTAGTGGTTATAAAAGAGAAGCTCAAAGCGGTGAGAGCTCGTCAAAAGAGCTATGCTAACAACAGGCGCAAACCGCTGGACTTTGAGGTTGGATATCATTTGTTGCTAAAGGTGTCAACCTTGAAGGGTGGTGGATTTCGTTTTGGGAAGAAGGGAAATGTTAGCCTCGAGGTATGTAGGAGCCATTTGAGATTCTTAAGAGAATCGGGTCCTGTAGCATATCGGTTAAGATTGGTCCAGGAAATTAAGAGTGGAGTAACATGTCACGTTTTACGTGTCAAACCTATAGAATCGGTCCAGTAGCATATTGAGGAGTGCTAGCCAGCATGTACCATTGGATTTGAGATTAAAGGTTGACAATACTACTCTTTATTTTGTTGGTTTGTTTGGAACCGTAAATATTATGGACATGTGAAATTAAAGAGTTTAAAACGTAGCAAGAATATCACTTGTGAATGTTCATTGGAATTACAAGCGGGTCCTAATTTTACATGGGAGCACGAAGATTAATATGAAGTCTACGTATACTCATTTGTTTGTTTGATCGCATGCTGATTGAACTTCGGCTAGTTAAATTTCTTAGGACGAGATTTCCTAAAGGATGGGTTACTGTGACAAACCGTGATTTTAAGCAGGTTAGTTTATCCCTTTATATTAGAAATGGCTAAGTGTCCATTTTGAGTGTTCTTGCTCGCTATTGTTTCTATATTATGTTGAAGTGTTTACCATATGTGCATGAAAGTCATTTTAGAGGTAAGTGAATTATCTTATTTTGTGTGCATATGAGTTTTGGTGTTAAGTATTCCATTTGTTTCACGTGTGGTGAGTATGTGGAAATGAAAGACATGATGCATGTATATTGCTGACGCAATTCTTGGTTTTTAAGAGTGTAAAGCGTTTATAAGAAGTGTAACATATTGAAAAGGAAACTGTGAGTGAAATATAAAGTTTGTACAAACTTTCTAAAATAGAAAGTGGGTTTGGTGAAATGAAAAGTATATTTAGAAAGTTTAGTAAGTAAGCGTTTAACTAAAGGTTTAACCAAATTTAGCTTTTAAGGTTTTTATAAAAAACATAAGGTAATGAGTAAAATAGTAAATTAATATATAAATACAAAAATAAAAAATATAAATTTATAGGGGGTGGCCTGATCGGTTTTGTTTGGTTTTTAAGGAGTTTAAGAGTCAAATTGAAAAATATAAGGAGGATAAATATACATTAAGAATAAGTATAAAAAAAACTATCTCATTATTTCCTTTCCCTCAACCCTTTTGTCGTACGATCTCAGCCCCCCAAAACCTTAAGGAGTCGATTTTCACTTTTGGATACAAGAAATATAGTTGTGGTTTAGGTGCTAGTAATCTAGGTAAGTGTGTTCTTCTTAGTTAGATTTGTAATAATTTCCATGTAAGCATAATCAATGATGATCAAGGGTTTTCATAAAAATACAGAATTATATATGATATTTTTATGATGCTTAGAGTGATTTAGGCTTGATAGGTCATGTTCATGCAAATCAGTTAGGCCTAGATTTGCGTTAAAACTTGATTTAGGGTTGAGCAGAATTTTGGGTCGTGTTCAACGACTGATATCTAGAATGAGGAAAAATGGTATTTGCATGTTTCTTAGTCCACTGAATAAGCCCAAAAAGAGGTCTACTTTTCCAAAAAATATTCCTGCCTCGAAGGTTTTTAAGTCGGGAAGTCATTACAAATGTTCGGTTACACTACAAGTTATCAAAATAAGTAAATACGGGGTCAGATTAATGGTCATGTTTGGAAAGGTTAAACCTAACTTAACAAGTTTGTAATTAAATTAGACCTTCTACATTAGGTTAATTTCCATAATGTCATATTGATAATCCCGTGAAAAATAGCCATTAAAGCATGCTCAGTATGGTAGTTAAGAGATAATTTTTGGCAATCAGAACCGAAATAGACAGTTTTGAAGTCGATTCTAGTTTGAAGTAGTTACCATGTAAGTACTACTTGAGAATCACTAGTAGTTAATATACTCATAAAATGAACATGGGTGATTTTTGGTATAAATTATAAGGTCATTAAGAAAGGTTTTTAAGTTAGTCAAACACACTAAAATTTCAGCATTTTTGAAATGAATTATAGTTAAATAAATGAAACGGTAATGAGGAGGATAATGGTGTTTTATCGCATGGGTGTCGGGCTGACCCATGATTGATAATCAACCCCAATATATTCAACAATGAGGTGTTACATGGACTGAGCTTTTCGCTAAGGTGTTCTCTGTAAACACGTTTTGTGTATGTATTGTGAACTTGTGTTGATAATTGTTTGTAGCTGCTTTGTGCAATAAGGTGAGTTTCATATTCCCTCTTTTTACATTGTTTTAAATTGGTACGAAAATGATCAAATGGGATTTTAAATATTTAATTACTGTAAATATGAGTCTTTTTTTGAAAGTGTAATGGTGGACTTTACTTGGCTATTGTCTGTTACGTTCTAAATGCTTATTGTATGGAGATCTGGGGTAACGTTCCTACCCATTGTTGTAGATATTAATCGGTGGTAACGTTTCCGTACCCAGGTTGCAGTGATGATTTTAAAGGATCGGATGTGAAAACGATCCTACCCAAGTGTGATACTTTGTTGGATCGAGGGACACGTTCCGTCCCATGCTCATTTTGGTTACATTTGCATGTTAGCTTGTATGATAGTACAGTAATTGTCTACATGCCATGTTAGCATTAATCGCATGTAATTGTTTATAAGACTTTGATATTCGTGTCCTACACCTATGACTCTCTCACCAACCTTTGAAAGACGTTTTACAAGCATCATTTTTCAGTAACCACTTGAGGATGTTGAATTAGGAAGATGCAGTGAAACCGTAGGCCTTGCAAGCGTGGTCATTCTCCTAGAATATTTATTTATGATCATCTGAAATTTTGATACTTATGGTTGGTTATTTGGATTGTTTAGACTTTTGGAGTATGTTTCCTTGTGGTATGACTTTGCTATCGTAATGCAAGACTCCTTTATCTTGTGTTAGATATTGTCATGACACATTGTATCTCATTTGTTTATCTATTTCATTTAGTTCTCTCTATTGTTGACACCATTGTGTTGCGATGATATCCATGATGTTACGCCTCGTGTTTCTGCCTAGGCGGGGTGTGACACCTAAAAACCAAACCACGGCTCAAGTTTGATCGGTATGCTAATGTGAACAAATCAAGGTTTAATTATACAGTTAATAGTTACTTATTTCGCAGAGATGTTAGAAAGCTATCCCCCGATTATAAAAGCTGTTGGTGTCTCATAACTGATTCAATTTATGCAAACGATTTCTTAATGTTTAAGATTGAATGTTTCGAACTGTCGTTGTGTTAACGAGAAATAAAGGGGTGACAATCAAGTGCGTGTTCGGTTGACCAGTTCGGGTTCGCGAGTTTGGGCGGATTAATAAAACCTCAATCCAAACACAGACCATTTATATCGTGTCAAAAAACACAACCCTAACCCATCACTTGCATAACACGGTGTAACCCTTTTAACCTGTTTTTAAATAAAATAATCAAGCGGTGAATAAAGTTGGTGGCATGTTGATTTAAACTATTTAAATGCAAAAAAATGTTATAAGGGTAAAAAATGATAAACATGCATACAAATTAATTATCGACAATTTTAAATGATATTGAAATATAATCGAAATTCCACAGAAACTATTAAGTACATAACAAAATACATTATTATCCAAAAGCACATAAAATTCAAGTTATATATTTTATATTTTTTAGAGACTTATATATACCTAAACGGGTTTACGTGTTGACCTATTTAATACTTACTCAATCCAAACACGGCTCATTTATTAAACGAGTTATATGGGTTGACCTGTTTTTGACCCAAACTTATTTATCCTCAACCTAAACCTGTTTAACTTTTTGTCGAGTTCATGTTGTTTATCGTGTCGTGTCAAAAATTGACACCCTAGATATAATCTAGTGCTACAAGTTATATGGTCAACTCTTTATGTTTTATTCGGTGGTACATTTTTTATATATCAAAATGTGCGTGGAAACTGTTTTGAACAACTTTGAGGTTATGTTCTTGTGAGAAATCGTTTATTTTTGCATTTATTGTTTGTCTTAGTAAATTTTTTTGGAACTACAATTTTATTAAGAAAACTAGCAAGGAGCTAGATCACACAACTACAAGATAAGGATTTTTAAGCCAATCGTCTCAAGAAAACGCAACTTTACATCTAAAATTACACCAAATTTAAAATACAAACAAACTGAAACTAGATTCACAAAAATCACCGCCTGTGTAGGACTCTTCTTCTCGAACAAGAGTTTATTAACGAAATCTCCACATGAGACCACCACAATCCGTAAAACACACCCTCGAATATCTATTTTAGATTGGATTGCATGCGAATCGAATCCAACCACAAAGCCCATTCTTCATATGTATTCACCTCTACATATTCGACATTCCACCAAGATAGAATTTTTGTCACAATTTGTCTAATCACGCTGCACTTGAAAAACAAATGTTGAGTCGTCTCCACACCCGTATTGCACACCGGACATATAATGGACTCAATATCCATACCGCGACGAGATAGATTAAATCTAGTAGGTAACGCGTCAATTTTAATTTTCCAAGCATTAATATTTACCTTAATTGGTACACATGTGACCCACCTGGTTTTCCCATTGAGATCCTGGAAAGTTTGTTGGTCAATGACTCTCCGCACAGATGCCACCGAAAATTCCCCATCCGACTCTAACGTCCACCTGAACCGATCAGCACACTGCACGAGGTTGATCGATTGCACGATCTGCAATAAAGAATTGAGCTGAGATTCTTCGATACCACCTCTTCTACTTTGCTCTTCTACGAAACGAAGTATCAAAACTTGGATCATTCCAGACTTCATAACACAACAGTCTCATTATACATGTACTCCAACGCATATACTCTTGGGAACAAATGTTATGAGGACTCAACCATCATATCCATCTATCGTCCAGAACAAAGTAGAAACACCATCCCCGATCTTCAATTATGAAATTCAGACAAGAAATGCCATACAATTCCCCGACCATTAAGAACTTGATCTCATTAACTATCGAAGCCAGCCAGTCCAACAACCACCAGAAACACCTTCATTCCATCCACCATCACTGCCATATATAGCCTAATTACTTCTGGACCCAGAGAGTGGACTTTTGAGAATGAAAATGCCATAACCAAATTGAACATAAGCCCTTTATATAGCATATAAGCTTGACACCCCCAAACCGCCCTTGGTCTTCGGGGTTAAAAACTTTTGCTCCAACCGCACCACCACTGATGCTTTCTCCTGTACCCCCGCAAGTTCCAATCCCATTAAAAAAACACCACGAATTGATTCAAGGGATTTAAGAACATTTATAGGAACTTTATAAATAGACATATGAAATATAGGCATAGATCCTAAAACCGCTTTAAGGAGAGTAAATCTACCGCCAATAGAAAGCGTCTTCATTTTCCATTTAGATAGACGGGCCAAAACCTTAGCCTCCACATCTCGCCACGCCTCTTTTCGAGCCATATTATCTCCCACTTTTGTACCCAAATAAGTAAAAGGATTTTTCAATACCATGCATCCCAATTTGGCCGCCGCATTCATAACCTTCCGAACCATTTTCCACAAATGGACACCCAATCTTGCTCTTGCACAAATTGAATACAAAGGCCCGATGCCACGGTGAAAACAATCCCCCCCAACACATCACTAAACGATCAATAGTTAGAGTCACTCTATTGTACCAATAAATAAGCATCATCCGCATAGATAAATGATCAAATTCACCAATGAGTTTTAGTTATACACCCGTGAAGAGAATCGCTCAATTACTCGTATGAAAAGAAATGGCAAACTTCCATAATAAGATGAATAAAACGAGATAAAGGATCACCTTGCATTAGGTACCATTAAGAATTGGAACTCCTCGTAGACTACTATACCAATAATAAGGATAGAGCCCTCTAGATGAATTCAGACAAGTTTAATCCAAGCACGCCATTTTTTGCTCCCAAAAGCCAAAACTATATAAAACATCATCCAAAAAAATTATCCATCGAACCGAGCGTAGGCCTTTTTTCAAATTCCCACTTTGAAAATAAGAGCATGTTTCTTCTTCCTCTGGCACCATTGCAAAACTTCATTAAGAATAAAAGGCCCGTCTAATATTTGTCTCCCCGCAACAAAGGCCGATTGAACCTCATTGACAAGGTCTCCAATCACATTAACTAATCTGTTAGTCAAGATTTTGGTGATAATCTTATAGAAACTACCAATCAAACTAATCGGACGAAAATCTTTAACCATATTGGCATCGGGAATTTTATGAATCAAAGCTATAAAATTAGAATTGCACCCCACAGGCATGATACCATTCGAGAAGAAGTACATCACCGCCTCAAAAACATACATTTCAATTAGAGACCAAAAATGACGATAGAAGCTAAACGTGAAACCATCCGGGCCTGAAGACTTATCTATACCACATTCCCACACCACCCTTTTAACCTCCTCTTTAGTAACCATACTCTCTAAATCCTCTTTCTGGTCATGTGATAACGAGTTAGGAAAAGGAATATTAATACGCGCTCTGCTCATCGAAGGTTTGTCAAACCTACAACGAAAATGATTAAAAAATTCCGATTTCACCATACCCGGATCTTCTAACCAGACCCTATTTGACAAGATCCCCCTGATGTTATTTTGACTGCGTTTCTTGTTTAGAAGGCATAAAAAATTCCTCCAAACTTCTCATCTCACCTCGATCAGCCCCATTCTAATCTTAGCTTTTTGAGCGACTTCCGAAGCATGAAATACTATTTTAGGGCGATGAGAGTAAACGTTGTTCAAAGTCTCCAATCGCTTACATAGTATTCTCATCAGACCCCACAACCCTTGTCAATACTTATTCGTCCAAGTTATATAATGTATTTATTAAAAGGTAACAATGCCAAGTTTTTTGGGTATTTAAATTCATTGACTTACTCAAAACCAAAATTATGGTCATATGCAATATATGATTAGTGAAATATCGACTTTAGAGATAGGATAAATTTGCGGGTAAAAAGTTACATTTTACGAGTAGTAATTAAAAGTGAACAATTAATCAATCACGAAAAATGAATATTCAAACAATAAACATCGTTACAAGAACAAAGTTATGTTAGTATATTGTATACCGGCCTGTATTAGGACCATATTGAAAACAACTATAATGTCATATGATCCATGGCCCAATAACAATCGCCATTGGTTTTTCAAATCGTAGCTACCAAGGTTATAACATGTCTAAACGATGCCTAAATCCTACTATGTTAACTGTTATACATGTCTTAAACGATGCCGAAATCCATAAATCTTTCTGTATAGGTTATGAACTTTTAGCTAAGAGACACCCATGCCTAAATCCATAAATCTTACTGTATTAGTTATGAACTATTAAGTTATGAAATTTTAGCTAAGAGACACTTAGATACGGCTAAACTAAAAGTATTATAGTAATAATTCCCTACACATTACCTTGGTTAATGTACATTATGATGATGATTATGTACCTTATGGGGTAAATTATCTATAAGTGATGAGGTGTAAGTTGAGAGTGAAGGCGTTGTAAAAGACGAGCTAGAGGAGAAATAAATAGGTTGAAAAGTTCTGATATGATTGATACTGCTAAGTCAGTTAGTGATGTTGGAGAAAATATTAGTGCTGCTGAAGAGATAGTTAGTGCTGCCAGTATTCCAGTTAGTACTGCTGCTACAACAGTTAGTGCTGCTAGTGAAATTCCAACAGTTACTAACAGCTGATAGCTAACCTTCTTGGTCTCAAGCACTTGCAGAATTGAAAAGTGCCGAGACCCACCAACTCAAGTAATTTCTTCAGAAGAGACGACGTGAAGCTACTACAACAACAACAACTACAACAATAACAGCTGCACCAAAACCTCTACAGGACAAAGGAAAATGTATTATGATTGAAGAGTGTAACACCCCTAAAATTAGGTCGCAGCGGAATGGTAACATTGGGGTGCTATGTCAAGTACAAAAATCAAGATATAGAAAACGACCTTAAATGGACGTTAAAAATAAGTTTCATTCAATGTCATTACAAAAAAAGATCATAGTTATTCACGTTAGGTCCCATAGTGTTATTTTAAAAGACATTAAGATTTTTAAGACAAAAGTTCATTGAATTTAAGAAAACAGAATCCCTCTAAAAGATCACCGTCACGAGCTACACCAAAATTCCCCAAGCTTATACCTAGCACTGATATTAAAACATGCTAAAACGTCAACAAAATTGTTGAGTTAATTCATAGGTATTATCAAGAAATAGCGTGGACCACAAGATTTATTAATAGTTAAGACAATGAAACACATACAATAGGTCCAACACATTGTATTATTGCCCTAAGTCTCATGACAATCGAACCTTAAACGAACTAAACAGAAGATCAAACCAGTACAATCGAGGTTGTGCCCAACATCGGATACAGATGTTACAAAAAATATCCAACGGATTTATTCTCAATAACAGATTCGTGCTGCCAAAACAGCCCTATGAATTTTTCTTCGAATGTTAAATGCGTCAATGGTCAACTAGAAACCACAGCCCAGACGGGGATGGTCAGTCCCGATAGATCTATCCATAACACTAGCGTATACCCAGCAGGTAATTAACGGTTCATGATAAAAGGGGACTTAAATGGCAATACGGTAACTTAGGCAATAATGTAATCAGGAAATAGCATACAGTTTTGAAAACACTTGTGTCCAAAGAAATCAAGCATGTAATCTCCCCCGTATTTAATAAAGCAAGTAGTAGAAAAAGGGGCACGAACACGTCCTTGAGTGAATGGTAATCAACAAGTATTCACAATAGAAAATGTGTCACGCTTACGATCGAATGCAACCTAATCCAATATAGGTCGTATAAGTACTAAACACTTTGATTATTTATAGGTCGTATAGCTCATCATACTATCGTTTGGGCTATCATAATTAAGAGGTCAGGAGTGACTTAATAGAGCCTAGGACATCTTAAATCGTAAATGCACAGCAACTTTCGTCAATTCGCACCCCGAAGAGGCCTCATTATGAAACTCCCTAGTAATATAGCACTTTGCTTAACTAATACCACATATGGTCTATATAGTTCAATCACCATCTAATTGTTTTGGTAAAATTGTGTTTAATAAGTAAAAACGTTTATAATTACCGTTTTAGTAAAACTGGCGTAACTTTCGCGGTTTTAATCCGTTTCGCGCGTTTCTTACGTCCACGCCTTCGTATTAAGACGAGTTATCAAAATATAACATTTTCAAAATTTGAGTTTTTCTGATGAATAGTAATTTTACTGTTACTACGAACAGACGGCCCTAATTTTATTTTTAAAGTTTTTTTGTTTCGTAAACCTTATAAACGACGTATTATTTATTTCGTTAAAGCTCCGTTTTTTTAGCGATTCTTTTGAGCACGTCTTGTTTTTAAAAGTTTCATCATATAAATGATGTTTTCAAAAGTACCCCTGATGAACAGTAACTTTTTAATAAAACCTTATTTTTATAAAACCCGTATTAACGTAAACTTGAAATCGTCGTATCTTTTTCAGGTTATAAAATCGGTTTTTTTCGAGTTTCTTATCAGTTTTAAGAATCGTCAATGAGGTTTATTATCTTTTAAAATGTAAAACCTATTGTCTAAAACACGAATTAAAACAGCCCACAATTGCCTTTAATGTTACATGAAATTATAAACTTTCTTTAATTAACTTTTAATCACTAGTTTATGCTTAAACATTTTCCACTTAAACCAACATGTTAACGTACTTAAAATCTCATTATTCCATGATATTACCAATCACATATCATATGAAAAAGTGTTAAAATCATAATCACAAGTAAAGTTACCTTTAATATATTAAAAAACCCTAATGGTGATTTAGTTAATAGGAACATGTAGAACACATAAAAATAAAAAAAAGTAAATCATCAGGGGTTTTAGGTAACCTTAATATGATGCAATATGATGACCAACAAAATCCAAACCCTTGTTTAGATTATATACCCTAGCTTTCACAACCAAGAAACCCTAATCCACAATGAAACCCTAATCCTTCCTTTTCTTACTTCAATCCTTTGTAAAGTCTTAACCAAGCCATTAAAACACCTTGAGGTACCTTAGATATGAAATTTAGGATCACTTTAATATGTGGTAAATAAATTGTATGGATTGGGTTGTATATGTTTGTGTTTCAAGCCGTGTGCCTAGGGAGAAGATAAAGAGAGAAATTGTGAAGGTTTTCCTGCTAAGGGAAATGAAAATGTGTGAGAAAACTAACTAGTGTGAGCATGCATATATAAATCAAATCCTAGTCCAAGTTACTAATTGGAAGTGAATACTTAAGCTCCAAGGGTGGTCATAAGGTCCAAGGAGACCATGGAGGTTTTAGTTGTCCTTGGTCGAGTGTTGTAAACCCCCCCTCTTGGACACAGCTTTTATGAGCTAGGTGTACTAAAGTACCACAATTGGTATGCTAGTGAGCTCTTGGTCCCCTTAGGTGGGGGTTATCCCACAAAATCAAGGGGGGAGGGGGTTTATGATGTGCTTGATATTTTATGGTAATACTTGTAAAACTTGAAGTAAAAAAATGTATTTTATTTATAAATTATATACATGTAAAGTAATAGGTTTTGTTTAGTTAATTTTTAAATGTATCATATACTAACAATGTTTGCATGGGTAAATTATAATAATGCTTTGGTATTGGCATAACATGGGTTTATATTTCAAGGGTAAAAAGTTTTGGAGATACTACATCCATTTTACCATTTCTCTTGAAAGGGGGAATGTTGATCATCTCACCATCCTCAAATCCTAGCATATTTTGAATCTCCCTTATGTCTCCGTCCCCTTCAGAGTTCATCCGCAACCCACAAAATCCCAATTCAGTGATTCGATCTTCCAATAATAACCCTTATTGCACTTTACTCTTAACATCGCCCCTTGGTTGATCGAAATAGTAAATCCCGGTATGCCTAAACGTATTTTTGTTTCGGTGGACAAAACGCTTTTACGTTAATAGACAACAAATAAAACATAATATGTTAATTAATTACTTTTAATAATAATAATATAATGATGCTTGACATAAACTTTAATTTGTTTGTGTCCGTTACGTTGATTGTTGATTTTAGTTTACGCGATTTAACGTATCGATTAAAATTAAAAGCGAACGTGTACGAGAAAATAAAATAAATAGTGAATTTAAATAGCGTCGTAAATGACCTGAAAATACGAAATGTTACAAAGAGCCTGTGGTGGAAAAAGAGAAGTCAATAAAGAAGCAAGAGCAGATGAGAATTGATGAAGAACTTGCCTTCAAGCTACAAGCTGAAGAAGAAGAAAGGCTTGCAAGAGAAAAAGCTCAACACATTGAAGAATCCAACATAGCTTAGGATGATGTTCAGGATAAAATTGAAGCTGATTATCAGTTGGCTCAAAGACTACAAGCTCAAAAGCAAGAAAAATTGACTGATAAAGAAAAGGCAAGATTGTTTGTATAATTCTTAGAGCAAAGAAGAAAACATTTTACAGCTAAAAGAGCAGAAGAGAAGAGGAACAGACCACCAACAAGAGCTCAACAAAGGAGTATCATGTGTACTTATCTGAAAAACATGAAAGGATGGAATCCTAAAAGTTTGAAGAGCAAATCCTTTGCAAATATTCAAGAATTGTTTGACAAAGCAATGAAAAGGGTGAATACCTTTGTTGACTACATAACTGAGCTGGTGGAAGAGAGTTCCAAGAAGGCAGAAGCAGAGATAGCACAGAGACAGTTAAAGAAAGAGAGCAGAGAAGACCGAACAAGAAAGCTCTAAAAAGCAAAAGTTGGAAGAAGAAAAAGAGTCTGAAGGGCTTAAGAAATGTTTGAAAATGGTTCCAGATGATGGAGATGATGTAACTATTGATGCTACACCTTTATCTACTAAATCTCCAACCATTGTTGACTACAAGATCTATAAAGAAGGAAAGAAAAGCTATTTTCAAATTATCAAAGCCCATAAATGGTAATTCTCAATATATTAAACTTTTGGAAAGATCATAAAAACATTTGACAAAGAAGAACTTGAAGTATCTTTACTATAGTAAAAATGCTAGATTTAAGAAGATAGAGCCAGTTAATTACATGATAATTTCTACTTTCTTAATTTGAAGACCATGTTTTGAACAATATGTTGAAGATAAATGTATAGATGAATCACAACGATTAGTTAAAGAAGTTGCCTGAAAAAAAAAACTGGAAAGCTTTATGATTCTTGTGAGTTCATTGTAGTAACAATGGGGGTAAAATCCAAACTATTTATCTATTAGTTAGAAGAAGTTATACACTTACAAATCACACACTAAATCAGTAAGTTCATGATTGACTCTTCTAGTTGATTATGAGTGTGAAATAGCATTTGAGCTTTTTAGATTGGTCAAGAAACAGCTTAAGGAAGGCTATGTACCAAAATGAAGTGTTTGAAAGCATCATTTTGGTGATTTTAAGAAGCTTTGAAAGAACCTAGAATGATTTGAAGAAGAATCTTAAGCATTATGGGAGGGATGAATAGGATTAATAGC
This sequence comes from Tanacetum coccineum, assembly GCA_026074375.1. Classification (NCBI taxonomy): domain Eukaryota; kingdom Viridiplantae; phylum Streptophyta; class Magnoliopsida; order Asterales; family Asteraceae; genus Tanacetum; species Tanacetum coccineum. Next base: position 17,613 of record BQNB010043270.1, read on the forward strand.
CTTCTATGAAGTTACTTGCAGCTAAAGTAATGCTGCTGTGTATAAGTTACTACTCTGCAGGTGCTAAAGATTATGCTTGCTAGTCACAAAAGTTAACAACTGCTCAAAAGATAAAGAATGTCTGAAAGAGTTATTCTAATGTCATAAGAAAATGGATTAAAGACATAAAAAAGGATAAAGATTTGATTGAAGATCAAGATTACTTATACGTGATAAGATAGTTATAATAATAGAATATATCATAGAGCTATTCTAATATTTAGGAATATATTCTAAATCGACTAGGACGACCTTGGTGTATAAACGGAGGTCCTAGGGATAGAGTCTTATATATGTATCACACAAAACGAGTCATCATAAGTTTTCATAGCTCAATATTTTTTAACCCGAATCCTCTGGGGGGGGGGGGGTTGGGGGGGGGGGGGTGGTGGGGGGGGGATAGTATTCGTATTATTTGTAATAATAATATTAGAGCTTTTTTATTGTTTGTTGAATTGTGTGTTTATAGAATTATGTTCATAGAGTTACTGTTTCATTAAGAATTCTTCTTATTGATTAAAGATTATATTCCGCATAATCTTTAATATATTCAACAAAGTTTCTATTATAGTTGTGTTAGATTTATCTAGCATAACAAAATCTTAACAAGCATAAGGAATTAAAGATCTATTAAACTGGGATCAACACAAATTGTGAGATTTTTTTCTTGATTATTAAACCTTAGGGATTTGTTTTGCCATTTGAGAAACTATATTATGCCTTAGGTTTAAGCAATTAGGAAAATAGAAGATCTAGTAAACCTTAGGGGGCATTTTTGCCAAAACCCAAAAGTTTTAAAACAAAAACACCCCCTTCTCGTCTGGTACACACACATGAACACACAAAAACTCATAACAACCTTAAACCTCCATTGTTGATTTTCTAGCATTCAAGAATTCGTTCTATCTTCATCTTAATCTTAAGAATCATGTCTTCCATTACTGCTCAACAAACCAAACTTGATCTGGAACTTGTTCCAAAGGAGAAAAGAATTGACATTGGGAAATGCAACAGAAGACTTAATCCTGGAAAGATCCAAAGATAACCAACATTTCAAGTCGTTCTGGATGCTCTTGCTCTTACTCCATGCTACTTTGCATTTCTCATCACTGCAGATGTTCCATAAGTCTACATGCATCAATTCTGGGATTCTGTTTACAAGCATGACACTTTCTACAGATTCAAGATGGATAAAAGGAAGAGATTCAAACTCAACCTGGAAGTCTTTAGAGATGTCTTCAAGATCTGCCCTAGAGTACAGGGTCAAGACTTTGATGCACTTCCTACTGATGAAGAAATTGTGTCAATACTTAAGAGACTTGGTCCACACTGGTAAAACCTATTCACTCACTGATGATGATTGTTGATCAAATGCAACAAACCTTGGATGACTATTGCTGCTCATAAAAAACATAAGTTTAATCTGGAAATACAATTGATCTTGACAATGCATCATCTCTCCCAAAGAAAAATATCCTTTGGGATAATACCATCAGAAGATGTGGACTGATGACGAACTACTTTGGGAAGACTTCAATCATACCAGATTAACAACAAACCCTACAAAACGCAAGAGAAAGGTGTAACAACCCTCGATTCACCAAAGTCATTCAATCACTACTTCCTGTACTCAATACAAGACACTCTCTTAGGAAAAACAAGATCAGGGATGCACACCTCCAGTGACGATATTTGATTAAAACTTTATAGAATTGTCTCAGCAAAAGAAAGAACTCAAATCTATGGTGCCATACATCCTGAATCTTTGGCCAGTCCTGAGATGCAGGAAACCAAAGCTTACAAGACTTACTTTGGTTTTTCTACATGAGCTACACCTCCTAAAAAGGCTCGAAAGTTCAAGAAGCCAGCCTCTCCTAAACTCACTACTGTCTCAGTTTCAACTGAAGAACCTACGGGAAAGTCAAAAAGAGTAAAGAGACCTGAAAAGAAGACTACTAAAGCTCCAGCAAGAGGTGTTGTTATTAGAGAAACTCCTGAGATACCAGTGTCTAAGAAGAAGGAAAAGGTGGATGTTACTCGAGGCAAAGGAATTGAGTTACTCTCTCAAGTGTCTTTAACTGAAGATGCTCAATTTGAAGAAGTTTGAAAGAAGAGTATGAGGGATTTTCATAAGACTCATCCAAGTAGATCTGGTACAGTTACCAAAACTGCTCAAAATGCTGCCAAAATCAAACCTTTTGTTACAAGTGAAGGAACTAGTGTTAAACCAGGGGTTCTCGATGTGACAGAATGTTGGGAAATATTCATTCCTGATTTGGTACCGTTAGTATATACTTCGTAACCGTAATATAGTTATACAGAGAGTACAAAGTTTTAAGTACGATTTAACTAACTGCTCGAGATATTTATACCAGTATCGTATACAAATAGTTAGTACCAAGTTTAAAGATAAGTATGAGATATAGGTAGGAACAGATATGTATTCTCTTTAACGGCGATTTGTAAGCTTGTTAGGGGTTTTATCCTTGGTCTATAAAAGAACCCCTATAGGCATTAATGAAAACACACAGATCTCATCTCATAACAATCATATCTCATAGTTAGTAATCTGTAATCATATTAGTAATTAATAGAAATCAAGTTTATATTCATTATTCATCTTATAATAATACTTATTGTGAGACTTCGCATATACAATAAAGTATTCATACTCAGCGTTCTCTATTATCAATTCTGTAATTATAACAAGTTTACTATCACCCTTAGCAGGCGCAAAGACTGTCAGTTTGGGACACACAAGTGGTATCAGAGCCTGTGAGAAATTCTGAGTAAGAAGAACAAAAACAAGCTATAAACCTCTATCTTACAAAGCAATTCAATGTCTGGATCACAAGATGATAATCCACCACCACCACCACCACCATCACAAACACCAACACAACAAACTTCTCACACTGTTTCAACCATCAAACTTCCTATTCTCAAGAAGGGAGAATATGACATATGAGCCATGAAAATGGAATATTATTTAGCCCATACAGATGATTCGTAGAATCTAACACATGTAAAAATATAATATATATTATACGATGGAAAATTACCAATTTACCCTTGAGGCAAAGGTGAAAAGAAAAATCTTCAAAATATATATAATATAATAAATACGTAAATAAACCCGTTATTGATTACCCAGGGTCGTTATCCCAAAGAAATGGTGAATATACCCTCATTCAGTTTTGGACTAGTTATGAAGGATTTTCAACTTTTTGATGATTTTCAATGACTAAAAAACACATTAAAAACAATTAAATGCAAGAAAAATTAACTAAACACGCGGACAAAAACGAAAATGACATTATAAACCCTAATTAGCCACCTTAACGCAAGAATTTGAATAAAAATCCTACTTCTATGAGTAAAAATAAAGGGATTTGCAAAATTTGAAAACTTAACGATAAAATTTGAAAAAAATCACAAAAACGAATAACGGGAATTGAAAACCGAGCCCTAAAAGCTAAAATGCTCAAAAATAAACTTACAAGAGTCAAACTAATTTTCCTACGTTCTTAATGATAAAAGAAAATTTTCTAAAAAAGATTTTTATTTTTTTGATTTATTTTTCTATTTTTTTTATGATTTTTTTAAGTTTTTAATGAAAATAAATGTTTAAAAATACTAAACGTAATACAAAAATTCTAGAAAAATTACAGAAAATAGCTAAGACTAATTAAATCCTAGGAAAAATAAGCCCGATGTCACAGCTTATTAAATAAGCTGCGAAATAAGCTTTAACAGCTTATTAGGCTTATAAAGCTAAAAAGTGTATAAAAGATTACTTGTGCAAGGGTCTTATGAAAAAGACTCAAGGGCACAGCGGTAAGGAGTGGTGTGGTGTAGGTTAAACAAGGTTGAGGTGTTGAGGTCGGGGGTTCGAGTCTTGCTCACTTCCCGACTTCCACTTCTTTTTTTGTTTTTTATAAAAAACTTAAAGAACAAAAGTTGTAGAGGATAACAATTTTTAAAGCACTTTAATAAGAAACTATAAGCTCAATCTCAAAATTAAGCTCACTAAAAGCTTTTTAAAAAGCCTATTTTCAAAAAGAAGCTTTTAAAAGCCTAAAAGCTACTTTCTACTTGAAAGCTTGCACACTACTCAAATTAAGCTTAATTTTGAAACTAAAAGCTGTCCTAGAAAGCGTATAACATGAAGAAGCTAATTTTTAAAAGCTAATTAACCTAATAACACATTAAACTAACTAATTTTACTAATATAAATGACAAACTCATAAAATAACTCTAAGAGCTTAAAAACTAAATAAGCTAAAAAAACTCAATAAGCTATTTTGCAAAGTCTGAGGCTTTTGAAAACTAACAACCACATAAAAGCTATAGATCATTGCATAAAATCCAAACCTATAAGCTAAAAATCTAAATTAAAAGCTATATTTTATTACCTACTGTTTTTGCTTTTTTGAAGTTTTTTAAGATATTTTTATGAACTTTAAAAGCTAATTTATCCTAAGAAATAAGATAGAAATGTGAAAACAAGTATTAAACTATCTTATCCTATATCTAAACTAAAAGCTTATTCAATTTTAAAACCTAAAACCTAATTAAGCTAGCTTAAATGCACATGAAAAGGTAAGCAGTAGTAACTGCTGTTACTACTGCTAATGCAATTGACAAAAGGCAAAACACAAATGCAGGTGTCCTTAAGGGACAACTCTGCACTATACACTCTTATTGAGTGTGTCTAAACTCAACATAAACAAGATCCAAGCTCAATGAGGCTTGGATCAAATTTTTAATAAGCAAAGGAAAGGGAAAATTCCCCTGGTGCAGGAACAAAGAAATTGAGCTTAAACTTTCTAGATTTTTAAATCTAACCTTTAAAATCTCTTTCACTACTGATTTTAAGTGATTTTAAAAATGACTCAAGCAATGAACTCAACTCTGTTTGACTTTAAATGGTCAAACCTCACTAAACCAAACACTCCTTTAATATCCATAGAAGCCTTTTTAACTTGCTAAACTGAAATCTAATGATTAAAACTTAATAACCAGATGATAAACAGCTTGTAGTAAACCTAATTAGCAAATCTAAGCAAATTATAAGACAGTTTAATAAGCTATAAGCTAAATTACTCTATTTTTGGATTTTTAATGATTTTTAAGACAAATTATGAAAATCTAAGATCTATACTACTTAAGCCTAAAACAGATTATAAATCAAGTTTAATAAGCTAAATAAGACAAGTTTAAGCACCAATAAGCAATCATTTAAGCAAAATAAGCTAGATTACACTAAGAAATTTAAAACAGGAAGAGTAAAGGGAAACTTACAACCTGCCTTAGCTAAACAAAGGCACAATTGCTCAAATGAGCTTATCTACTAGCTCTAGCTTATCCTTATGGATAAGCTAGTAAAAGTCCATATGAGTTCTTCCTTTGTAAACTCATCTTCCAAAAGCTCACAATCCAAACAAGCAAAGGTATTAAGCTTCACTAATTTTAGAGTTTAAGTAAATTAGGGGCTGATTTAAGCTCTATCATAAGCTAATAGACTTGTGAGAGCTATATTGAGCTTGTGTGAGCTTATGAGTAACAGTAGTAAACATTTGGGCTTATTGAGAGCTTATGAGTAAAAAGCAGCTTATAAAAACTAAAAGTTTGATTTTATTAATAACTAAAAGAGATTACAATACTTTGGTAAAGGAATTACAAAAGCTTTAATGAAAATTACATTTAAAGGAAAATTGCATAAGCTAAAAACTAAATTAAGCTAAATTTCTAAAAGCTAAAAACTAGGTAAAGAAAGATTATTCCGTGTGTGTGAGGATGAAGGGCTATTTATAGCCATCTTCTGAAGCTTCTAGACTCCTTTTCAGTTGGACGCGCCTCTTATCATTGGCCCTTAGATTCCTTCAATCATTGAGTAATGATCTTAGACCGTTGGATCACATTATATCTCACACGGATTGCCAGCTTGGCAATCCGTGATTGAGAGAGCTTGTGCTTCTTTTGATAGTGTAAATAGTGTAAAATCCCATCTCTCTTGTGCTTTCTCATCATCCAACGTGTCATTCTTCTTATGGGATTGGCCAATAGGG
>BQNB010043270.1:24723-45602 GCA_026074375.1 Tanacetum coccineum
ATGATAATATGCGTCAACATGATACTTAATATGACCACACGAGTCAACATGATACTGAGTATGACAATACAGGTCCACATGATACTGAATATGACAACATGCATCAACATGATATTGAATATGACCTCATGGGTCAACATAATACTGAGTACGACCACACGGGTCAACATGATACTAAATATGATAACATAGGTCAACTTGATAGACAATATGATAACATGGGTCAAAAGATACTAAATATAACCACACGGGTCGACATGATACTCAATATGATAACATGGATCAAAAGATACTAAATATGACCACACGGGTCAACATGATACTCAATATGATAACATGGGTCAAAATATACTAAATATGACCACACGGGTCAACATGATAACATGGGTTAAAAGATACTAAATATGACCACACGGGTCAACATGATACTCAATATGATAACATGGGTCAAAAGATACTAAATATTACCACACGGGTCAACATGATACTCAATATGATAACATGGGTCAAAAGATACTAAATATGACCACACGGGTCAAAATGATACTTGACTTGGTTTCGGCTAAACCCGAATCATGACATGATAAATATGAAAACCTTCAGCTCTAACCCGAAGCTAAACAACATTAATACATCATGTATATGCTAATAACGTGAAGCTAAATCCGTTACTCACCTTTGGTCTTGATTAGGTTCCGTAAGCTTCCGACGAGCACCTAATCATGATATAATCATACTAATACAATTATAACTTGCTAACTTATGTATCTAACATATAATGGGTCTAAACAATCTTAATATAACCATAAAAGGTCATATATCATACTTAAACATTTTTTACAAAAGTCTCTTTTTGTGCAGAATTTTTGCACCTTGCTGACTTTGACTAGAAAGTAGACTCTTTCGCCGTTCCGAATATATAAGGAACATCTTCAACGGAGCTACGGTTATTTTTCTATGATTTTCTAAAGTTGGTACAAATTTCTGCGTACCTTGCTGTCCCGTTTTGGAACATCACCAAAACGACCCAAAACCCATCCTAAGCTACCATAATCTTTACCAAACTTATATCTCTGCTTATTGGACATGTCTAAATCATTTTTATTCAGGTCTTAAGCCAAAATTACATGTTTAGGCACCATATAAAGCTTTAGCCAAACACCCTTTATTGATCATAACTTCTAACAAATACATGATCACTTGCCAATCTTTTAATCGTAGATTAACCATTTATTTCTTAACTTATTTCTGATATAACAAGATTATCTAACCATGTTTTCATTACAATTCTAGACTAAGGTTATTCTAACCATCAATTTAGCATAAACCCCTTAATTAGCATAAACCTTTAATTTTAATCATGAACAAAAACATAATCTTACCTTGATTGAAGTATGGATAATAAGACTTGAATTCTTCTCTAATCTCTTCAAAACATCAATAAACCCTTATACTTGATCTTGGTAATTTCCTTTACACGATCCTGTGAAGAATTCTAGTGATAATGATAACTATGATCATTTTCCATCCTTTTTCTCCTGTGAAATCCACGACAAACAAACGCGTACAATACTAAAAATAAATAGTGACTTTATTAATGTCGTACATTGTCCTAAAACACGAGGTGTTATAACCACAATTACACATACACGTGTTATTAAATGGTAAAATCCCTGTATTTAAGACTTATAAGGCTCAATGGTAAAAGGGTCATTTTTGCCCATAATGCTAATTGTACACCGTTAGTCCCTGCCGTCAAGTCTTTTGCACCGTTGGTCCTTTTTGTTATCTATTTTCTCCAAATGGTCCTTATTTCTAATAAAATTAACGGAAAGACTTTTCTTATATTCTATTATCAATATATAAGTCTATAATTGCAAATTATAAAATTTAGGGTGTTACAACCCTCCCCCACTTATTCCGTTTGTGTCCCCATGAACTACCTCAGGGTGACTATTTGGGCATGTAGTATGCTGGACACTAAGTCTCCCCCACTTAGACTGTACTTATCTTTTCATTTTTGCTATTCTGACTGTTCTACTTGACCATAAATCTTGCTATAACATCTTCTAAACTTACTTGGTACTGCTTATTCCGAGTCTAACTGAAATTTACTATACATTGAATGCCCAATTCTAGGTTAGGCATTTCTAAACCATTTTTTGTTTCGGTAGGTTCATTAACCTTTCTATTTCTGCTAGTAAGTGCTAGATCTGTTTAGCTGTTGATTTGCTTACTAATTCTTCTATGCTATTATGATGCTACTTTTCTGAACTTTAAATCTGAACTTTTCTATTCTGCTAATCTATATTACTGATGCTATACTAGACCTTACTAAAATCTTAGTAGTTCTGGCTATTATATAATAACCGACATATGAGATGTAACACCCCTATTTTTGACATATAGCAGCGGAAGCTAATCTGGGGTATTACTTCATGGATCAACAGACATAATCATGAAAAACTACTCAAAAGAGACGTTTTGGAAAATTTAGTTATCATTCAATATCATATCAGAGTTTTACAAAGGAGTTCCCAAAATCTAGAAACATAAAGTTTGAATGATAACAGTTTAGCCATCTTCAAGTTCGTGCCACTCCGTGACATAGGTTGCTTAATTACCTGAGATAAACATGCTAAAAGGGTCAACACAAAGGTTGAGTGAAATTCATAGGTTTCAATTATAATAGTTGAGTACAAGTTTAATAGTGGGTTACGTTGTTATACACCCATAAGTGTAATAATTGCAATGAGTACAATTATTATGGAAAACAGTATTATCATGGAAAACAGTATTATCATGGAAAACAGTATTATCATGGAAAACAGTATTATTGCCCTAAGCTCATGAATCACATATTTAATTAGAACCGGGAGCTTCTATCCGAAGACATACTGGGAGCTACTACCCAATAAGATACTGGGAGCTACTACCCAAAGAGATACTGGGGGCTATTACACAAAAAGATACTGGGAGCTATTAGCCAAAGAGATACTGGGAGCTATTACCCAAAGAGATACTAGGATGTCTTATGGGAAAAATGGAGGTAACTTAGGCAATAATATATCAGGATAGCATATAGTTGGAAAAACACTTGTATTCATAGTTTATAGCATGAATCCCCCACGGGATTTAGAAAACATATAAAGATGGGACTATTCACAGTGATGGAACCATATCATATATCAAAATCACTTGTGTTTAATTTGTATAAAACAAGCATGTATCCCCCTCGCGGGTTTATAAAACATGTAAATAAGTAAAGACGAGGCTATGAACTTCACAATATCGGTTTTAAGTACTTGTGTATATTAAAAACAATTGAGCATGTATCCCTGATATGTGTGAAATACACATATCCGTTTATACCTAAAAAGGCCCAATTAAGCCCAAAAATACACTAAAAATGACAAAGATATGCTTGTTTTTGTGTTTTGTGTGTGCAGGTACGGATATAGCAAGAATCACATGAAAACGATTAAAAACGGGCAAACACGGACACGAGGAACGGAAGAGCACAAAAGAAGCCGGGTTGATTATTAATTTATGGAAATACTGTATCACTGTTCGGGCTATCATAATCCAGATGCCATGTAGTATCATTTGAGGAGCTATGACACTTTAAATCGTAAACATAGTGTTGGGATTCTTAATTTGATGAGACAAAATGAATAAAAGAATGAAACAAAAGGACTAGAATTGTAATTAAAGAATTCTTCAAGCTGGTGGATAAAGATGAAGATTTCAGAAGATATCAGAAGATCTCCTTATAATGATAAAAGATAACAAAATACAAAAGATAATCTAATGTTTAAAAAAGAGTATTATTATAGGTCTTATCTTCTTATGTAAGATCCTTGAAAACTCTATATATAAAGAGATATCAGGCATATGGTTTTAGACATCCATGGATACATAGAACTCTCCCAATGAGAGTCTAGATAGATAGATAGTATAGTCGACTGATGAGAGTCGAATAGTACACCATAGTTAGTTGGTGTAGGCCCCAATTAAGTATGGTGTAAATAGGAACCGATTCATCAAGGCAAAACCTCATGATAACTTTGATTGTGTTCTTATAATTCCGCTGTGCATATTCAATCATTGTTATTGTTTATCCTAGATATATAAGATCTAATCAATCTTGAGCTATAAACGATCTTATCAATTGGTATCAGATCCTCGTGGCTCTCGATCTAGGATCTATACAAGGTTTTTGGAGTTGTGTTCTTAATGAAAAAGAAGAGACGAGTTTCTGTTTGATGTATTGGTGATTTTGGTGAAGTTTAGGGTTTTTGTGACACTTAAAAGACGACTATGATTTTTCTTTGATATATGTGGATTTTGGTGAATGTTATGATTTATTCCCTTTAATCAAAGCTTCCCTTGAAGTTGAGATCATGAAGCTTCGTGAATGAAACAAAACTTCCCCTTAATTCAGATTTCCTTTGTAACCTTGCCATGTCACACCAAGGATCTATAAGTTGCCAATTGTACCTGTTAACATCTTTTTTCCCTTTTTGTCATAATCCAATAGGGGACATATGAATATAAACAACTTTGATCTTGACCACAACGAACCAATATCACACTTCTAATCCAAGCCTTCTAACTCCTCAAATTACGCACCATTAAGTACCATAAGAAAAATAAACTTGAAGAAACTTACACTAGCAGTAGTAAAAACCTTCACCTCAATGCTACATGTAAATGGTTAAACATTTTAACAATAAGCTTCCCCTGAAACCCATATGTTAACCATTTCTTGAATCTTCAATTATGTAGGCTCTATGTAATGATTACTGATGAAGAAAACTAAGTATAACAAACTTGATGTAGAAGTAGAATCTCTCAAACTTGTGTCTTATGTCTTGCACTATCCATGTGACGTCAAACTTAGAAATAAATATGTGAAATATAAGTAGACCGCAACCTCTTGAAAAAAATCCTCATCTTCTATGAGACACATACTAAGTGATAGCAAATGTGAGCATTGAGCACCATAAGAAAAATCACACACCTTTGCTAGATTTTGACAAGTCTTCGTCATACCATTGTAAGCTCGAACAAGTTGCCTTTAAAGTCATAGCCTGCAAAACTATACTTTAAGATATGATAAGACCCGCACTTGTGAAACTTAACTACAACATCAAATAAGTGATAATCAATCGTCTTCGTAATCACATCTTCAATAAATCTCCAAAAATACGAGCCATAAATCAATAATAATAAACTGTTGTGAAAAATAGTTCCATCCGAGATCCAAACGGGTCTGTTGTCCAACATCGGACAAAGCTAGCAGTATTAAGTACTCTGGCCGTACTAAAAATCAATAGAAGCCTAGCAGTATTAACTGCTATATGCTAGCAGTACTATCCATCCAGTACAAGTAATATACAAACCTGTAACATTTGTTGTGCTTGTTGCCTTCTCTTCTGCCTGACTGCTGCTACAGACAAATTAGGAACACGACCAGATTCTCTGAATTTAGGGTTTGCTTGAAAAAACCCTAGTTTTATTGAATTCACCAAAACCAGAAAATAAAACACGACAAAACCTTGTACGAATCCTAGATATCAAGAGCAACCCGCTCTGATACCAATTGAGGAGATCGTTATAGACTCATCTAGGATATGTTTTACAGATAATATAAATATGCAGCGGAATATAAAGAATAGTATATTATCAAACAAGGTTTTTATTCCATACGTTTCCACCTTGCCCCAAATCTATACTTTGGGACTACTAACTAACTAACTACTAACTATTAGTCCTAGAGACGTCTACATCTCTAGGTTGTGCACACACACACGTTTTTCTGTTTCTGTGTATATCTAAACTATACACCTGTATCTCTTTATATACTAGAGATATCTAGGTTTACAAAGGGATAAGCATAAAGATATTAAAAAATCTTTTAAACATTTAAGTTTATCTTATGAATCTTTATCTTCTTAAGGAGATCTTCAAAATCTTTCATCTTTTGAAGAATTTCAAATTTTGCATTTAAGTCCTTTTGTTTTATTACTGGTTTCTTTTGTATCATAAAATCTAGAATTCCCAACAATACACCCAGCAAACTCGTCAAAAAGAAAACTCAAATGAAACCCTTCATATGAAATTCCCTAGTAAAGTGATACGATAAGATTTTAAGTTTCTTCAAAAGTTAGTCGATGAAAGATTACGTTAAATATATAACGTAATACTACGTCGATTTATGATTAATAACAATAAATGTGTCGGGTCTTAATAAAATCGAGTTTATAATATTAATATATATTTTTATATAAAAATATTATATTTTATATTTTTAAGTTTGCAAAATTGGCAATATATACCCTTGGTTTATAAACTTTTACAACTTTAGTCCTTTATATATAAAGTATATATAATTTAAACCTTTAACTTTGAAACTTGGCAAAATAGGTCCTTATAGTTATAACTTTATAATAATGACATTTTCAGCCCCTTTAGTTATAAATTTCAGAAAGTTACGATATATACCCATATGCATGGAAGTATTTGCAAAACAAGTCCAAAAGCCATGCAAGCTTATTTTAAGGTTCCAAATGATATTTGCAGGTTATAGCTTATTAGAATAAGAAAAAATAAGATGTTCTAACGTAACAAAAGTTTAGAAAAATGATTCATTAGCTAGAAAATCAAAACGGGTCATTTTTAGGGTTTTAACCAAAAACACATGGGTTTCAGGATTCAAAGCTTCAAACAAGAGTTCATATGTGATTTTAAGAGTATTATGAACATTCTAATACATAATATAAGCTTATGGAACAAGATCTTAGGCTTACTTGAGCTAAAATGGGTCAAAATGGGGTTTTCAAGTTTGTACGCCTAGTAACGACTTCAAGGGCTCCTTTTTCTTGATTCTTGGCTTCTATTCTGAGCTTAGGGACTTCTCTTGATCTTTTATTACTGCTATGGAAAGGTTAGAACTTCATTTGAGTGTGTGAAGAAAGTGTTGAGGGATGATTTAAAAAGAGTGCTTGGTTCGTGTATTTATAGGGTAAAAACACCCTTGGTGCCTAAGTTTGCTTAGTGTAGTGGATCTAGGGCAGTAGATAGATAATTTATGGAAGCTAGGTGATGAGTAATATGAGCTAGAAAAATATCTAAGCAAGATATATGGTATTGGAGGGGTTCGGCTAGAAAAAGAGATAAGGAGGTGACAAGGCCAAGCTTGGTGGCCAAGGGAGGTGATGGAGCTACTTGGTAGGCTACTTGTGAGGTCATGGTGATGTCATAGAGGTGCTAGGGTGTTTACTTGAGGTGCTTGGTTGCTTAAAATTGGTAAAAATACGAGAAAAGGGGTGTCGGGTTCATTTCATTTCGGGTTAAGGTTTTAAGGTTTTAATTTGTGTTATGGTTAGGGTTTATGATAGTTTAGGGTTTAGGATTGGTATTAGGATTAAGGTTTAGGGTTTAGGATTAAGGTTTAGGGCTTAGTTTTAGGTTTAAAAGGAAATTTAGGGTTAGGTTCGTTTTAGGATAAGGGTTTTAGATTAGGTTTTAGAATGATTTAGGGATTAGGTTTAGGGTTTAGGAGTCATGCATTAAGTGCTTGTACCTTGTACTAAAGTGGTGGTAAGAAACCAAAGTGATTTAGGAGGTAAAATGACCTAATTTGACTTTCTTATATTATTGACTTGTACATTGAGCTTTAGAAAGTTGTAACTTGATTCAGGAGGGAAAAGATATTCAAATGTTGTTCTATGATACTTGTAAATATGCTTTAAAGGCTTGTACATTCATTTTATATGTATACATTAAATATAATTAGGGTTTTTATATAAACGTTAACGTTTAATGCTTGTTTTGATATAACGTTTTGAAAAGTACGTTAAATGGATAATGTACTTGGTAAAATGATATTATGATATAGAGTTGACATATTAGGATGTTTACATAATATAAACATAGATATAGATGGCATTGATAGAGGTTGCGTGAGCTCATTTACTTTAAAAATGTAAACTAGGTTACATAATGGAATGGAATAAATACGAAATATATTCTCGTGAAAAAGGTTGTACTTAATATAGTAAGTAGATATTACATTGATGAAAATACTGGAAAATTATGGGTTGTTATATGAGACTATAATAGATGAGACTTATAAATTTCTATCCGCTTCTACTATTTATGGTCGTATGATTTCTGATTCTAAATCTGACTGAATCATGATTCTAGTCTGTTAAGATTATGTCTCATCTCTGTTGTATAAATTTCCTCGAGACATTATATGATCCCAATAAATCCATGTTATATGATGTAACTATTATCACGTTGGCCAGACGTCATAATACTCTCATCACTTAAACACGTCGTCTTTATTGCCATCATATTCTACCTTGAGTCATTAATAAAGCTATCAATCTTGAATCATGTTCTACTATCAAGTTAATCTACTGCTATCTATGTACTTCGTTCATGCATTCTGTTACTAATCGCATACCGTTGCGATAACATGACTGCTCATCATAGCATACTATGCATGCTAAGTCTGATTCTGACATTCTGCACTTTTTAACATGATATTCTGTTTTCGATATTCTGGTTCTAATTATGATTCATGCTGCTTTATTTTTGTCATTTGGTTGTCTAACATGTACTACATATGATTTCTGATTTCTATCATATACCGGGATACTAAGCATGGTCTAATAATACACTTAACCTTGCGCATTCTAACTATGTTTCGCTTTCTAAGCGACTATTTCACAACTGCACATGACATAATAAGCATATACTATAACGGTTTTTGATTTCTTATCTATACTGTCTATAGCTACCATTTTCTATTTATGCTTATCGAATCTTGCTTTTATACTTTTAAGGCATTCTTAACATGCTATAATTAATTACAATTCATCTCTGCATCTCAAGCATAACTGTAAGGTCAATTTAGAACTCAAATCTTAGTGACCCTCTATATATTGATTAATATTATCTACATGATTAACTAGGGATACCTGAACTCGTCCTGAAATCCTTTATCCTTTTCTCATAGGCTGGTCAACTCTCAAAATGCTAAGTCTTATGATATACGTTTATTATGTCATATTCTGTCTTGTTTCAATATTGTAACCCTTCTGAATACTGGTTACATTCTGCACATACTGAAATACTTGGTTACAATGAAACATATAAACATTTAACACATAACCATCTAGTAAGCTTCCTGAGATATCTCATGATCACGATAGCTTCATGCCATATCATGTGAATATTAGTACATTGATCGGGCGTCATAATAATCACATCATATAACCATGAACTTATTGCTATCATAAATTACCCCAAGTTACAAAACTAAAATGTATCATATAACTGCACATGATCTCATCTGAATACTAACTACATGCTGCTATATTATCAATGCATATTGATTTTGCATGCCATCTATATCGTGGACATATGGTTCATGGTCTAAAACTTTATCTATTATCTGAGATGTACTATGCATTACATGTCTATATCTGGAAACTCATATAATCTGATATACATTGCTAATCACATCAACTGGTATGCATCGCTAAGCATGAACTACATATCTGACAAACATGAGCCAAATAGCTACAATCTAGATAATCATAATCCGTGTACTGATAAACATATAAACGTGCGATGAACCTAACTCTGTATTCAACATCGAGTAATCGATTTAAGTCTAAGAATCCCCTTACAATGGTTGATACTTAAATCTCTCAAACTATTATCGCTCTGATACCAACTTGAAACACCCAGATTTTTTTTGATAACTCATTTCATTTATAATATATAACATGTCTAAAAATTTGTATACGTTAATAAAATAAGCGGAAGCGTAACTTTCACATGTAAACGGGATTATTCCAAACGCCCCTTTAAAAATCGTAACAATGAAAAGTACATGACTTTTACTATAAAAAATTGTTATTGATAATGTCTTGCTTTAGGGCATTCCAAACTGATAACAAATGATGGAAATGAAAAGCTCGTTACCTAACCCACGAGCTGCACCATTTTAACCCATTACACCCTAACTAACACATAGCTTGGTCTCATCATACAAACCTGCAAAACATGAAACTGAGAACGGTAAGTCTATAAGACTTAGTGAGATAACAGAAACTGAACTGAATCATAAACTAAAATACAAACTAACTACATTGAGTTCATAAGACAATATACTGGCTGAGTACAAATAAAATACTCGATGAGTGCATAAGCACAATACCGAGCGCGTAGAGCACATACCTATTGAGTGCGTAAAGCACATACTGAATGAGTGCGTAAAGCACATGCTAAGAGAGTGCATAACTGACAGAGTGCGCCTGACTGAATGCATAAAACATTTATCCCCATTCAGGACTAATTAATGTGCTTAAAGCACTATTATTCTACACAGGATTGACTGAGACTAAGTTTATTACTAAACTGTTATGAGTCAGGAATTGTTCACACGTAATATTTATATATAAATTAAGACTGAGCTAAATGTGACCCTACGGGTCGCCATAAAACTAAATATTACCTAATGGTCAACATATACTGAATATGAACTAATGGTTTGTCATGATACTAAATATGACCCAATGGGTCGCCATAATACTAAATATGACCCAACGGTCAACATATACTGAATATGAACCAACGATTCGTCATGATACTAAATATGACCCAACGGGTCGCCAAATACTAAATATGACACAATGGGTCAACATATACTGAATATGACCACGAAAGTCACATGATACTAAATATGACTACACGGGTCAACATATACTAAATATGACCACACGGGTCAACATGATGCTGAATATGACCACGAAAGTCAACATGATACTGAATATGACCACATGGGTCAACATGTACTGAATATGACCACACGGGTCAACATGATGCTGAATATGACCACAAAAGTCAACATGATGCTGAATATGACCACATGGGTCAACATGTACTGAATATGACCACACGGGTCAACATATACTAAATATGACCACACGGGTCAACATGATGCTGAATATGACCACGAAAGTCAACATGATGCTGAATATGACCACATGGGTCAACATGTACTGAATATGACCACACGGGTCAACATATACTAAATATGACCACACGGGTCAACATGATACTAAATATGATAACATGGGTCAACATAATACTCAATATGATAACATGGGTCAAAAGATACTAAATACGCCACACGGGTCAACATGAATATTTATGATAACATGGGTCAAAAGATACTAAATATAACCGCACGGATCAACATGATACTCGATGTGATAACATGGGTCAAAAGATACTAAATATGACCACACGGGTCAACATGATACTCGATGTGATAACATGGGTCAAATGATACTAAATATGACCACACAGGTCAACACGATACTAAATATGAAAAAATGGGTCAACATGATACTCAATATGATAACATGGATCAAAAGATACTAAATATGACCACACGGGTCAAAATGATACTTGACTTGGTTTCGGCTAAACCTGAATCATGACATGATAAATATGATAACCTTCAGCTCTAACCCGAAGCTAAACAACATTAATACATTATGTATATGCTAATAACATGAAGCTAAATCCGTTATTCACCTTTGGTCTTGATTAGGTTCCGTAAGCTTCCGACGAGCACCTAATCATGATATAATCATACTAATACAATTAGAAATTGCTAACGTATGTATCTGACATATAATAGGTCTAAACAATCTTAATATAACCATAAAAGTCCTATATCATACTTAAATACTTTTTACAAAAGTCTCTTTTTGTGTAGAATTTCTGCACTTTGCTGATTTTGACCCATTTAAACATACTTTCATGACCTGGAAATATTTTTGCTAAAAAGGAAACTCTTTTGCCGTTCTGAATATATAAGGCACATTTCCAACGGAGCTACGATTATTTTTCTATGATTTTCTAAAGTTAGTACAAATTTCTGCGTACCTTGCTGTCCCGTTTTGGAACATCACCAAAACAACCAAAAACCCATCCAAAGCTACCATAATCTTTACCAAACTTATATCTCAGCTTATTGGACATGTCTAAATCATTTTCATTCAGGTCTTAAGCTAAAATTATATGTTTAGGCACCATATAAAGCTTTAGCCAAACACCCATTTATTGATCATAACCAATCATAACTTCTAACAAATACATGATCACTTGCCAATCTTTTAATTGTAGATTAACCATTTATTTCTTAACATATTTCTGATATAACAAGATTATCTAACTATGTTTTCATTACAATTCAAGACTAAGGTTATTCTAACTATCTATTTAGCATAAACCCCTTAATTAGCATAAACCTTTAATTCTAATCATGAACAAAAACATAATCTTACCTTGATTGAAGTATGGATAATAAGACTTGAATTCTTCTCTAATCTCTTCAAAACATCAATAAACCCTTATATTTGATCTTGGTAATTTCCTTTACATGATCCTGTGAAGAATTTTAGTGATAATGATAACTATGATCATTTTCCATCCTTTTTCTCCTGTGAAAGCCACAACACCACAATCACACATACACGTGTGATTAAATGGTAAAATCCCTGTATTTAAGACTTATAAGGCCCAAGGGTAAAAGGGTCATTTTTGCCCATAATGCGAATTGTACACCGTTAGTCCCTGCCGTCAAGTCTTTTGCACCGTTAGTCCTTTTTGTTATCTATTTTCTCCAAATGGTCCTTATTTCTAATAAAATTAACAGAAAGACTTTTCTTATATTCTATTATCAATATATAAGTCTATAATTGCAAATTATAAAATTTGGGGTGTTACAACTCTCCCCCACTTATTCCGTTCGTGTCCCCACGAACTACCTCGGGTGACTATTTAGGCATGTATTATGTCTGGACACTAAGTCTCCCCCACTTAGACTGTACTTATCTTTTTATTTTTGCTATTCTGACTGTTCTACTTGACCATAAATCTTGCTATAACATCTTCTAAACTTACTTGGTACTGCTTATTCCGAGTCTGACTGAAATTTACTATACATCGAATGCCCAATTCTAGGTTAGGCATTTCTAAACCATTTTTTGTTTCGGTAGGTTCATTAACCTTTCTATTTCTGCTAGTAAGTGCTAGATCTGTCTAGCTGTTGATTTGCTTACTAATTCTTTTATGTTATTATGATGCTACTTTTCTGAACTTTAAATCTGAATTTTTCTATTTTGCTAATCTATATTACTGATGCTATACTAGACCTTACTAAAATCTGAGTAGTTCTGGCTATTATATAATAACCGACATATGAGACTATAATAGATGAGACTTATACATTTCTATCCGCTTCTACTATTCATGGTCGTATGATTTCTGATTCTAAATCTGACTGAATCATGATTCTAGTCTGTTAAGATTATGTCTCATCTCTATTGTATAAATTTCCTCGAGACATTATATAATCCCAATAAATCCATGTTATATGATGTAACTATTATCACGTTGGTCAGACGTCATAATACTCTCATCACTTAAACACTCTTTATTGCCATCATATTCTACCTTTAGTCATTAATAAAGTTATCAATCTTGAATCGTGTTCTACTATCAAGTTAATCTACTACTATCTATGTACTTTGTTCATGCATTCTGTTACTAATCGCATACCGTTGCGATAACATGACTACTCATCATAGCATACTATGCATGTTAAGTCAGATTATGACATTCTGCACTTTTTAACATGATATTCTGGTTCTAATTATGATTCATGCTGCTTTATTTTTGTCATTTGGCTGTCTAACATGTACTACACATGATTTCTGATTTCTATCACCGGGATACTAAGCATGGTCTAATAATGCACTTAACCTTGCGCATTCTAACTATATTTCGCTTTCTAAGCGACTAGTTCACAACAGCACATGACATAATAAGCATATACTATAACGGTTTTTGATTTCTTATCTATACTGTCTATAGCTACCATTTGCTATTTATGCTTATCGAATCTTGCTTTTATACTTTTAAGGCATTCTTAACATGCTATAATTAATTACAATTCATCTCTGCATCTCAAGCATAACTGTAAGGTCAATTTAGAACTCAAATCTTAGTGACCCTCTATATATTGATTAATATTATCTACATGATTAACTAGGGATACCTGAACTCGTCTTGAAATCCTTTATCCTTTTCTCATAGGCTGGTCAACTCTCGAAATGCTAAGTCTTATGATATGCGTTTATTATGTCATATTCTATCTTGTTTCAATATTGTAACCCTTTTGAATACTGGTTACATTCTGCACATACTGAAATACTTGGTTACAATGAAACATATAAACATTTAACACATAACCATCTAGTAAGCTTCCCGAGATATCTCATGATCACGATAGCTTCATGCCATATCATGTGAATATTAGTACGTTGATCAGGCATCATAATAATCACATCATATAACCTTGAACTTATTGCTATCATAAATTACCCCAAGTTATAAAACTAAAATGTATTATATAACTGCACATGATCTCATCTGAATACTAACTACATGATGCTATATTATCAATGCATATTGATTTTGCATGCCATCTATATCGTATACATATGGTTCATGATCTGAAACTTTATCTATTATCTGAGATGTACTATGCATTACATGTCTATATCTGGAAACTCATATAATCTGATATACGCTGCTAATCACATCAACTGGTATGCATCGCTAAGCATGAACTACATATCTGACAAACATGAGCCAAATAGCTACAATCTGGATAATCATAATCCGTGTACTGATAAACATATAAATGTGCGATGAACCTAACTCTGTATTCAACATCGAGTAATCGGTTTAAGTCTAAGAATCCCCTTACAATGGTTGATACTTAAATCTCTCAAACCATTATCGCTCTGATACCAACTTGAAACACCCAGATTTTTTTTGATAACTCATTTCATTTATAATATATAACATGTCTAAAAATCTGTATACGTTAATAAAATAAGCGGAAGCGTAACTTTCACATGTAAACGGGCTTATTCCAAACGCCCCTTTAAAAATCGTAACAATGAAAAGTACATGACTTTTACTATAAAAAATTGTTATTGATAATTTCTTGCTTTGGGGCATTCCAAACTAGCTGCACCATTTTAACCATTACACCCCAACTAACACATAACTTGGTCTCATCTTCCAAACCTGCAAAACATGAAACTGAGAACGGTAAGTCTATAAGACTTAGGGAGATAACGAAAACTAAACTGAATCATAAACTAAAATACAAACTGACTACATTGAGTTCATAAGACAATATACTAGCTGAGTACAAATAAAACACTTGCTGAGTGCATAAGCACAATACCGAGCGCGTAGAGCACATACTGACTGAGTGCGTAAAGCACACACTGACTGAGTGCGTAAAGCACATGCTGATTGAGTGCATAACTGACTGAGTGCGCATGACTGAATGCATTAAGCATTTATCCCCATTCAGGACTGATTAATGTGCTTAAAGCACTATTATTCCACACAGGATTGACTAAGACTAAGTTTATTACTAAACTATTATGAGTCCGGAATTGTTCACACATAATATTCATATATAAATTAAGACTGAGCTGAATGTGACCCAACGGGTCGCCATAAAACTAAATATTGCCTAATGGTCAACATATACTGAATATGAACCAACGATTCGTCATGATACTAAATATGACCCAACGGGTCGCCATAATACTAAATATGACCCAACGGTCAACATATACTGAATATGAACCAACGGTTCGTCATGATACTAAATATGACTCAACGGGTCGCCAAATACTAAATATGACACAATGGGTCAACATATATTGAATATGACCACGAAAGTCACATGATACTGAATATGACTACACAGGTCAATATATACTAAATATGACCATATGGGTCAACATGATGTTGAATATGACCATGGAAGTCAACATGATACTGAATATGACCACATGGGTCAACATGTACTGAATATGACCACACGGGTCAACATATACTAAATATGACCACACGGGTCAACATGATGCTGAATATGATCACGAAAGTCAACATGATACTGGATATGACCAAATGGGTCAACATGTACAAAAAACTAAAAACACGGCACAACATGATACTGAATATGACCACAAAAGTCAACATAATGCTGAATATGACCACATGGGTCAACATGTACTGAATATGACCACACGAGTCAACATATGCTAAATATGACCACACGGGTCAACATGATGCTGAATATGACAACAAAAGTCAACATGATGCTGAATATGACCACATGGGTCAACACGTACTGAATATGACCACATGGGTCAACATATATTAAATATGACCACACGGGTCAACATGATACTAAATATGATAACATGGGTCAAAAGATATTAAATATGATCATACGGGTCACCATGATACTTTATGATAACATGGATCAAAAGATAGTAAATATGACCACACGGGTCAACATGATACTCGATGTGATAACATGGGTCAAAAGATACTAAATATGACCACACGGGTCAATACGATACTAAATATGATAACATGGGTCAACATGATACTCAATATGATAACATGGATCAAAAGATATTAAATATGACCATACGGGTCAAAATGATACTTGACTTGGTTTCAGCTAAACCCGAATCATGAC
Source organism: Tanacetum coccineum (assembly GCA_026074375.1). NCBI lineage: Eukaryota > Viridiplantae > Streptophyta > Magnoliopsida > Asterales > Asteraceae > Tanacetum > Tanacetum coccineum. The sequence goes on from BQNB010043270.1 coordinate 41,402, forward strand.
ATGATAAATATGATAATCTTCAGCTCTAACCCGAAGCTAAACAACATTAATACATCATGTATATGCTAATAACATAAAGCTAAATCCGTTACTCACCTTTGGTCTTGATTAGGTTCCGTAAGCTTCCGACGAGCACCTAATCATGATATAATCATACTAATACAATTATAACTTGCTAACTTATGTATCTAACATATAATGGGTCTAAACAATCTTAATATAACCATAAAAGGTCCTATATCATACTTAAACACTTTTTACAAAAGTCTCTTTTTGTGCAGAATTTTTGCACCTTGCTGCACTTTGCTGATTTTGACCCATTTAAACATACTTTCATGACCTAAAAATAGTTTTGCTAGAAAGTAGACTCTTTCGCCGTTCCGAATATATAAGGCACATTTCGAACGGAGCTACGATTATATTTCTATGATTTTCTAAAGTTGGTACAAATTTCTGCGTACCTTGCTGTCCCGTTTTGGAACATCACCAAAATGACCCAAAACCCATCCTAAGCTACCATAATCTTTATCAAACTTATATCTCTGCTTATTGGACATGTCTAAATCATTTTTATTCAGGTCTTAAGCCAAAATTACATGTTTAGACACCATATAAAGCTTTAGCCAAACACCCTTTATTGATCATAACTTCTAACAAATACATGATCACTTGCCAATCTTTGAATCGTAGATTAACCATTTATTTCTTAACTTATTTCAGATATAACAAGATTATCTAACCATGTTTTCATTACAATTCAAGACTAGGGTTATTCTAACCATCAATTTAGCATAAACCCCTTAATTAGCATAAACCTTTAATTCTAATCATGAACAAAAACATAATCTTACCTTGATTGAAGTATGGATGATAAGACTTGAATTCTTCTCTAATCTCTTCAAAACATCAATAAACCCTTATACTTGATCTTGGTAATTTCCTTTACATGATCCTGTAAATAATTCTAGTGATAATGATAACTATGATCATTTTCCATCCTTTTTCTCATGTGAAATCCACGACATCACAATCACACATACATGTGTGATTAGATGGTAAAATCCATGTATGTAAGACTTATAAGGCCCAAGGGTAAAAGGGTTATTTTTGCATACAGGGATTTTACCATAATGCGAATTGTACACCGTTAGTCCCTGCCGTCAAGTCTTTTGCACCGTTAGTCCTTTTTGTTAACTATTTTCTCCAAATGGTCCTTATTTCTAATAAAATTAACGAAAAGAATTTTCTTATATTCTATTATCAATATATAAGACTATAATTGCAAATTATAAAATTTGGGTTGTTACAACTCTCTCCCACTTATTCTGTTCGTGTCCACACGAACTACATCTGGGTGACTATCTAGGCATGCATTATGTCTGGACACCAAGTCTCCCCCACTTAAACTGTACTTATCTTTTCATTTTTGCTATTTTGACTGTTCTACTTGATAAATCTTGCTATAACATCTTCTAAACTTACTTGGTACTGCTTTTTCCAAGTCTGACTAAAATTTACTATAAATCGAATGTCCAATTCTAGGTTAGGCATTTCTAAACCTTTCTATTTCTGCTAGTAAGTGCTAGATCTGTCTAGCTGTTGATTTTCTTACTAATTCTTCTATGCTATTATGATGCTACTTTTCTGAACTTTAAATATGAAATGTTCTATTCTGCTAATCTATATTACTGATGCTATACTAGACCTTACTAAAATCTGAGTAGTTCTGGCTATTATATAATAACCGACATATAAGACTATAATAGATGAGACTTATAAATTTCTATCCGCTTATACTATTCATGGTCATATGATTTCTGATTCTAAATCTTACTGAATCATGATTCTAGTATGTTAAGATTATGTCTCATCTTTGTTGTATAAATTTCCTCGAGACATTATATGATCCCAATAAATCCATGATATATAATGTAACTATTATCACGTTGGCCAGATGTCATAATACTTTCATCACTTAAACACGTCTTTATTGCCATTATATTCTACCTTGAGTTATTAATAAAGATATCAATCATGAATCATGTTCTACTATCAAGTTAATCTGCTGCTATCTATGTACTTCTGTTCATGCATTCTGTTACTAATCGCATACCGTTGTGATAACATGACTGCTGATCATAGCATACTATGCATGTTAAGTCCGATTATGACATTCTTTATTTTCTAACATGATATTCTGTTTTCGATATTCTGGTTCTAATCATGATTCATGCTGCTTTATTTCTGTCATTTGGCTGTCTAACATGTATTACACATGATTTTTGATTTCTATTATATACCGGGATACTAAGCATGGTCTAATAATGCACTTAACCTTGCGCATTCTAACTATGTTTCGCTTTCTAAGCGACTATTTCACAACTGCACATGACATAATAAGCATATACTATAACGGTTTCTGATTTCTTATCTATACCGTCTATAACTACCATTTGCTATTTATGCTTATCGAATCTTGCTTTTACACTTTTAAGGCATTCTTAACATGTTATACTTAATTACAATTCATCTCTGCATCTCAAGCATAATTGTAAGGTCAATTTAGAACTCAAATCTGAGTGACCCTCTATATATTGATTAATATTATCTACATGATTAACTAGTGATACCTGAACTCGTCCTGAAATCCTTTATCCTTTTCTCATAGGCTGGTCAACTCTCAAAATGCTAAGGCTTATGATATGCGTTTATTCTATCATATTTTGTCTTGTTTCAATATTGTAACCCTTCTGAATACTGGTTACATTCTACACATACTGAAATACTTGGTTACAATGAAACATATAAACATTTAACACATAACCATCTAGTAAGCTTCCCAATATATCTCATGATCACGATAGCTTCATGCCATATCATGTGAATATTAGTACGTTGATCAGGCGTCATAATAATCATATCATATAACCATGAACTTATTGCTATTATAAATTACCCCAAGTTACAAAACTAAAATGTATCATATAACTGCACATGATCTCATCTGAATACTAACTACATGCTGCTATATTATTGTGCATGCCTTCTATATCATGAACATATGGTTCATGATCTGAAACTTTATCTATTATCTGAGATGTACTATGCATTACATGTCTATATCTGGAAACTCATATAATCTGATATACGCTGCTAATCACATCAACTGGTATGCATTGCTAAGCGTGAACTACATATCTGACAAACATGAGCCAAATAGCTACAATCTAGATAATCATAATCCGTGTATTGATAAACATATAAACGTGCAATGCACCTAACTCTGTATTCAACATCGAGCAATCGGTTTAAGTCTAAGCATCCCCTTACAATAGTGGATACTTAAATCTCTCAAACCATCATCGCTCTGATGCCAACTTGAAACGCCTAGATTTTTTTTGAAAACTCATTTCATTTATAATATATAACATGTCTAAAAATCTGTATACGTTAATAAAATAAGCGGAAGCGTCATTCACATGTAAATGGGCTTATTCCAAACGCCCCTTTAAAAATTGTAACTATGAAAAGTACATGGCTTTTACTATAAAAACTTGTTACTGATAATGTATTGCTTTGGGGCATTCCAAACTGATAACAAATGATGGAAATGAGAAGCTCGTTACATAACCCATGAGCTGCACCATTCTAACCCATTACGCCCCAACTAACACATAGCTTGGTCTCATCGTACAAACCTGCAAAACATAAAACTGATAACGGTAAGTCTATAAGACTTAGTGAGATAACGGAAATTGAACTGAATCATAAACTAAAATACAAACTGACTACATTGAGTGCATAAGACAATATACTGGCCGAGTATAAATAAACATTGGCTAAGTGCATAAGCACAATACTGAGCACGTAAAGCACATACTAACTGAGTGCGTAAAGATTGATTTCAGATAACATTCTTATTACGCAGGAACTCATGCATAATTATCATCAGAATAGGGGTCCTCCTAAGTGTGCCTTCAAGGTGGACATCCAAAAAGCTTATGATACTGTGGACTGGAGATTCTTAGGATTTATTCTCAAACGCTTTGGTTTTCATCAAACAATGGTTTGGTGGATTATGGTTTGTGTTACTTCGGCCTCTTATTCGATCTGCATCGATGGTAATGTTCATGGTTACTTTAAAGGCAAGAGAGGTCTTCGTCAAGGAGATCCTCTATCCCCCTATCTCTTCACTCTTGTA
>BQNB010043271.1:0-42419 GCA_026074375.1 Tanacetum coccineum
TTGATGACTTATCTTCAAAAATAACATACCCCAACTCATATCTCAGTATAATATACTTAAACTATTTAAGTAAAATAGTTAAGTGATATAAGATAATAAATACTTATAAATATACTTCGATAAATCCATCCGTTATCCTTAGTTACCATAAACATACCATTTATACTATACGAAATGAAACGTTTATTTACGTTAAACATTTTACGGAAATTTCGAGAAAAAATTATATTTTTTGTCTTTTAGTCGACTTATTAAAATAATAAAATAATAATTCTAAGTATAGATTTTTACGAAATTTTGAAATGACCCGTACGTTTATACAACGTTTTCCAAGGTTTTAAACCTTAATTTCAAACAATTTTCCACAAATTCACCATTTTCCAACAAAATGCCAAAAATCCATGTTTTGCAATGTTCACCAAAACGTATTTTCCAAACGACTTCCAATATCAATTCATAAGTTTGTTTCGCTTTCCAAAAGTCCGTCAAATCTCTTAAAACGACTAGTTTACTTTAAACCTAATATCAAAGCCCATTAGTAAATATAAGCCCAAAATAATATGTAATAAACTAATTCAGACCACAATAAGTACTCAATAAGCCACAGCTTATTGAGGCTTATTAGGCCGTGTGCCCAATAGCTCCAAAACCAAGCCCATAGGCTTTTAAAATAAGCTATTAAGCTACATATCGTATTTGGCTATCACCATAAGCTATAAAAATAGTCTACAAAAATATGACATACTAGGGTAATAACCAAAACACTTCTCTTTTGCATCCTTTCTTAACCGTGAGCTAATAAGCTCAAAATAAGCTTTGAAAATGCTTAAAAATAAGCCAAACAATTCTATATCCAAAATAAGCTACATAGAAAATAAATATTTTTCAACCATCACGACCAGAATATCATAACTAACAAAACCTTATTATTCTTTCTTTTTGTTCGAACCCCAAACGAACCCTTATTATCCATTCGCAAACTTTTCATTTTCGATTTTTAACAAACGCACCTGATGACATCAAATAACGTCTATTTTATAGCATCAATTATTCCATGTAATTAACCCATTTTGTATAATTATTGCAAAGAATTATTACTTAATCATTTTTATTTGAGGAATTGCTAGTAATTGACTAGAGTACTTGGTGAATCTAACTAAAGCATCACACGCCACACACCAGCCCCACTCCACCACGCATTCATGGAGCTTAAAATACGAAGATATTTGAAGATTAATTATGTTTGACAACCAATTTGCGTATCCATCAAGGAAGATACGGCGTATCTGTGCCTGCATTCACCAAAGACCATGAAGGAAACAAGATCCAATACACCGTATCCAGGAAAGGCAATACGCCGTATTCAAGCTATATGGAAATAAAATATTTTAGAAGATATCAAACGTGGTCTCTCCTCTAAGAAATCCCCAATACGCCGTATCCAAGACTTTGGATACGCCGTATCAACCATATTCCAGAGCCTATAAATAGAAAACTCAAAAACGAGTTTTAAGTGTGCTAAATCATATTCTCGATACCTAAACCACAAAAGTCGATTTTCAGAAGAGAAAAAGAGCAGAAGAGGTCGAGCAACGCGATTAATTCCATAGGAGAAAACTTGTAATTTCTTATACTCTTGTAATCGTTCAGTTTTTTGTATCATTTGTTAACTCGGTTAGTTCACCTTGGCTAAATCATTACTCTTGTATTAATTATGACATTTGAAGGCTAATACCTTCGGGTATTAGCCATTATTATGCAGATCTTAATGTTTGGTTTGTTTATCTTGATTTCTTAATTTATCGTTGAATTGCTTATTTATGTTTATCAATATACTTGTTTGCGTGCTTAAGTATGCGACCTATCATTCAACTGCATCTAGTCCTACTATTTAATGTGCTGCAACTTCGGTGTTGTTTATATATCTAGAATAATAGGATCACAAATATTGACCTATCCTTGCCTTTAGTTTAGTGAGCTTAGTTGAGCCATAAGGTGACCTTGGTATCAACGAGTACGTTCTTATTCTATTGGTAAGGACTCGGACAGTGGACTTGATATGTGAGAAATCACATATCCTTATTATATCCAAAATGGCCCTTAAATGATTAAAATGAGCAAAAATATGCTTGTATTTGTGTATTTTGTTGTTTATGAATGTGTAGGCACGGATATTGCAAAGATCACAAGAAAACGGTCAAAACCGGACAAAACTCGGACATGTGAACAGGAAAGACGGCAATGAGCCCGAAAAGATCACTATATCCTTATTACTATCTAAAAATGCCGTAACAGGATTAAATCGAGCAAAAATATGCTTGTATTTGTGTATTTTGTTGTTTATGAATGTGTAGGCACGGATATTGCAAAGATCACAAGAAAACGGTCAAAACCGGACAAACACGGACACGGGAACGGAAAGAGTGCAAAAGAGCCGGAAGATTGCTATCAATGGTCAACATAGTCAACCCTTGGTCAACATTGGTCAACCTACAAATAGACAAAATCCTCAAAATACCCAAAATGCCCTAAATGTTAAACCAAATTTCACCATAAGTCCCTAAACCCTAACACCGTTATCTCCTTTTTATAAAAGAGATAACGGTCGTTATCTCCTATAAACCCTTAAAACCTTATAACCAAGCCCAAACCTCACATGTGGCCCAATCTTTTATACCCGGGCCCAAGTCAAACCTACACACACTCCCGGGTCAAACTAAGTTATAAAAAAAAGGAAAGGCGGGAAAACCCGTTTTTACTATTCATCATCATCTCAACAATTACCCACCTCAAAATCATGGGGTAAAATGCAATTGACAGCGTGGCTCTAAGATTCGAGTACCAAGTTATAAGTTGGCAGAGTAAAACGTCACCAAGGCCTCTCATTGGCCAAGACACCTCAAGGAGGACACACGTGGATGCAAGGAAACACACAAGAAAGGGAATTTTTGCACTAAATCCTTTGCTAAAGAGGCACAAGTACTCTGACACACGGATTGCCATGCTGGCAATCCGTATGCTCACTTATTTGATCCAATGGCTTAAACAAAGGATCCAATGATTGGCATTAAAGGAAGGGACGAGATCAAAGCTTGAAGGAATATGTTAACAGACCTAGAAGCTTCTCTCTCAGCTATAAATACAAGACCTTCTCACTCACAGCGATATAGATTTTTTTACATTTTCAGCTTGTAATTTAGCTTATTTCTTATGTAATTTCAGCTTTTTAGATTTTAGTTTAATGTAATTTCCTTTCCAACGATTTGTACTCAATATTAGTTGTTAATAAAAGTTGTTTTCTATTAAATCTCCTTTGTTAAAATCTGTTTTCTACTTATTTGCTAAATGAATGAAAAAGCTCTTATTACTGTTTTATAAGCTCAAGCTACTCTTAAGCTACTAAAAGCTCTCTTATAAACTTGATCATCCCTTGGAATTGGATGGCTACTGGATGATCAAGTTGGGTAATAGTCCTTGAAGGTTAAGGGTTAGGATAGATTAGGAATTGGTTTTGCTTATAGCTATAAGCTATAAGCTGTTTACATAAGCTTTGATTGAGCAAACAATCTGTAGGAACCCGATTATTAAACAACTTCAACTTCTAACCCGAATTACACGATCCAAGACAGAAACTAGAGATGATGAAGATAAAGTGAGAGACGGAAAATGAATGAGAGAGATGAGAGAGAGTTGAGAGAAAAGAGATGGAAAAGAAATTTGTGATTTATGAGAATTAGATATTTTCTAATTAAGAAAATATCTATATATATTTAGATATTTTAGAAAATATCTAAATATATATATACCCCTACACATTTAATGTGACGCGCGGGATATTTAACTAGGACCCGGGCTCGGGTTTTGCTTGGGATTAAACCCAAAACATATACAATATTAGATTATCTATCGAGCCCGATTCCCGATATTATCTTATTACAACATTAACTAATTAAAGACCGAAGCTCCATCGTAGAGTGATCGGTAAAAGGGGGGGGTGGCTTCCTTGTTCGACTACAATAAATTGAGGCTAACAATTCCCCCGAAGTGTGAGGTTCCTTGAACCAAGAACGAGCCTTCCTTTATTGATCAATAAATTTGAGGTGCTAACATCTCCCCGAAGGTGAGTTCATTGATGACACTCCTTCATGAGATCAGTGAGATTGCTTTTGTCGTTTAAGCTCGAGTGTTCTTGGTCTTTGTCTTTGTTGTAATCTTGTTCCTTCATGCTTTCACGATCTTGACTTTGAGCCCTTCTGGTTCATTGTATTATCGTTCTTTGCCATCTGTCTCGATCTTGTGTTCTTTGAGTCCCAACTTTGCTCATACTTTTGCATTATCTTGAAAGCTTTAAATCAGAGTTAGCGGAAGTCTTTGTCTTTAAATCTTGAGCTTTCTAGATAGTATGTCTTCGTAGATTGAGCATTTGAATGGGATTGAGGTTGCCGTTACCACCGTTTGACCTGCAGGTTTACGTTAGTGATAAACGAGAAAATTGATTTGAAAATCAATCGACGTGTCACTCGTTAAAGAGTTTTTGTAACACATCGAGAGTGTCATGTCTTTAACACATAATTCATCAACCGGTCAAATTCATTTACTGCCAAATCGATATCCAGTTGTCACAAGTTTGATTCATATAGAATCTCGCAAGTCACCTACCGCAGTGCTGTTTGATGATGACACTGGAAGGATTTCCATTCGTCATTGTGAATACTAAAGAGTATCACTCTGAATGTTCTGGCAAATATCACAATGATATTGCGTAGGACTCTTGATAACAGCTTGTGAACCTGATGATGTTCAACAAGTGTTTGAAATGGAATGTGTCCTAACGAGATTTTGATTGATCTCTTGGCTCTAGACTCGATTAGTGCATTTTGGTTTTAGTACTCGGAGGCTGGAGCATATTGCCACCTATTCAATATCAACGATCTCGGAATGAGATGTCAATAGATAACGTATGTATCTCCGTGACAAATGAGACAAGTTTCTGTTGAGAGAAACCCGAATGGCTGGGAAGGGTTGTGCATTGCATCACTGGGTCCATGATGTCGTTTTCAATACCAGCAATCATCTTGTGATTCTGATAGCATATGTATTGACCCGGTTTCTGCCTTAAGTTGTGTGGAGGGCTTCTTTCTTTAGACCCTTTATCCATACATTTCTTTTTAATTCTTCAACGCCTTCAATGCTTACCAGGACGTCATTACTAACACCTTGTTGTGATTGTTCCAGTGTTAGCTCAATCTTAGTCGGCATTATTCCCATTTACATTCATCTCCAATCATACCTAAGGACTGCTATTTCTAACTTTGGATTATCCTTGGGTAGATCCTCCGGTTCTGGTTGGATCATAGGATTGATTCCTAACCTAACCACCTTATTACTTCAGAATCGTCATGAAATTAAGATGTTGTTGGGTATAAGATCGAACCATAAAACCTTTTCTTCAGCACTTTGAGTCATTTAGATCATATTTTAAATACATTTTCTCCCCTTATTTTAAATAATAAACACTTAGTTTTTGAAATACCTTGTGATTAAAATATGTCTTGTAAAAATGTGTCGGTGAGAAAAATTGGGTCAGCATGAAATGTTTGGAACATTTTGATAATGTTTTGAATACATAAGATATGGTCGATTTGATGATGTATCAAGAACATTAAAACTTTGTTTTTCGAAAATATCCCGCCCTCCAAAAATAGGACCAAGTGTAAAAATTGTTGTCTTTTGAAAAATTGTGGGGGATGAGTGTTGAACACACAATTTTGAAAGATTATGGAATTGTCATCGAGAAATGTCTGTTTAAAAATTATTGTTCAACTTTTTGAAAACACCAATACGTTAGAGGACTTCTTTCTAACGGTAAGGGTAAGCGCACTCGATCGTACACTATCCTTTCTTACTTGAGCTAAAAACATTGAATGTCTTGTAAGATCAGCTCAAGACCGAGAAAATCATTAATTTTCTCATTGTGGAGAGATAAGTTATAATCCTTCCTTATTTGAAATCCGGGTTATGTACTGACTCATTTGCACATAAGCCATTTAGGAAATTAGAAATGACATGTTTTGAAAGTATTCTGCCAACTCTCAGCTCGAACTCTCATTTAACTCCCGTGTCAATGTGAATCGATCATTTCTAAGCACGTAAATGTTATCGATTCAAGAGAACATGTCACGAGAAAAAAAAAATTGAAATTTTCTGTTTTTTTGATTTTGTACTTACTTTACCTGCTGTACTCGAGTCCTTATTGGCCTATTGCCTGTGATGGTGGAGAATAGCTATCCCAATCCTTTTGTCGTGATGTAGCTGTTTGTGCTAAGGGAACAACTTTTGGAACCAGCTTTGAACTTTGTTTGTATCATTGTGTGGTCTTGAATCCGAGTTCTGAACACGGGTTATGATCAGAGTCATTTGATGAAAAGAACAGGCTTGAACTGCTGTTTCTTGATCAAAGTCTTTAATTACATTGAGGAACGGGGCCTCGAGTACATAGTGTTATTTCAGCAGGGCCACCGCTCATTTGACAATGAACGACCGAGGCTCTGAACTGCTTTGTTCAAAGCATCTTTTGACATTGAATGCACCGAGGCTTGATCTGTGATGGTGTGATAAACGTTCATTTTGAACATTGGAAGAACGGGGACCTGAAACTGTTTATTTTACACGCTAAGATCCCATTTTGACATCTGACGATCGATGCTTGCACTGCTTTGTTCAAAACATCTTTTGACATTTGTTGACCAGATATGAGGACTTGATCTGATTGCGATCAAACGTAATTTACGTGATCACTTAGATCAAAAATTCCTTGAAGCCCTATTTTCTGCGAATCTTTCTTTTTCGCAACCAAAACTCTGAGTCCTTCCAATGTAGGATTGAACGATGTACCTGTATTATTCATGCGACCAGAAGTCGGAGGAGTACCTGCATGTACTTTCAAGAGCTTGTTTGCTTTACACATTGCGAGTTAGTTGATCATCTGCATTTGAACCAATTTGGGGGTTCACTTTCATACCTCTATTGTTGTGCTTAGATTCCGCGAATGTCACCTTTCCTGTCTGGAACCCATCTTAGTCAAACATGTCTGTCTTTAGATTTCTTACCCGTTGGTTGACCACCTAAGACAAGAATCTAGGACTTGTTCTTGTTGTTTTCTACCATGCACCACCTAGTGGTAGTCTGTTGATTGAAAACCTATTGGTCCTTCTTGGGCTTCTATGGTTCCTTTTTGGTTTACGTTGCAACCAACTATTTGCTCTACGGCGTTTGTTTCTGTTTGTTGTCTTATTGGTATGGCAACCTTTAGCACTCTGCGAGTTGACCTTCTTTTAGGAATTTTATTACAAAGCGTTTGATTGGGTGCTTTAAAGACCACATTTATGACATGTCGGAGCAAACAAAATGTTTGGAGTCAGAAAATTTGTCGGATGGGATCCTAGAGTGTTCATTTGTCTTCTTTTTCTTAGCTTCTTCTAGCGGTAGTGATTATGAACTATGTCGTTTTGTGCTATCCTGATGAGCTTGGTGCAATCATGTGATGAGGTTTTGCAGGGGCAGATTCTCTTCTCTTAGGCAAATGATGTGTAGTGACTGGTTTTGACAAGTCGTTGTTCACATCAACTTGGGAGGCAAACCGTGGTTTTGAAATTTTAGGTCTTTCAGACTTAAACGCAGTCGGTTGTCTAACAACGGATTGGTTTTTGAGTGGTTGTCCAACCGGTTTTCCCAAGATTGATGGTTTTGTAAACTTAGTATTCACACTATTTCCTGTTAATTTCCTTAACTCATTTTTTAATGCTGCAACTGCAAACCCTTTTTCCTGAATTTGAGCTTTGAATTTATCATTAGTTGCAATCAAAGAAGTTGTGTTTGTTTCTATGTTTCAGCTCTCGTTGTCTTGATAGAATCAAACATTTCTTTGTAATGCCTTTTCAAAGTCTCATTTTCCTTGAGTAACGTAGCCACTTTATGTTCCAATTCGATGTTTATTGTTTCAATTACATCGATGTCATGTTTAACCTTGGCTTCATTACCTTTTTCTTTCAAAAATTGACTTTGTTGCCCTGATTTTAAAACATTGTTTTCCATTTGTAATTGTAGTTCAAGATTAATACAATGTGCTTCGAGTTTTGCAAAATCTTTTTGACACTGGGCAACAGTCTTTTTGAGACAAACATTTTCAGACTCGAGTGATTGATTTGAGAGTTCAATTGTCTTGTCATCAGTTAATTTAGCAGGCAAAGGACGTATGTCATGACATTGTTCAGCATTCTGGTCAACCTTTCCTTCATTATTGAATTCAGGTTGCTCAGTATGCTGTTGTTGACCTGTAGCAAAAGATTTTGATATCTGCCAGTCGTTTGTACCTCAGCCATTGGCTCTTCATTATTTATGGGTCTGATATCTGCATCATCAACATGTGCATCATTCCCTGATCTGCTGCTTGTATCCTGCTCTTTTGATTCTGTCCCATTGCTTTCAATGATAACTGAACTAGCATCCAATGCATTACTCGTATCAGTCTTTTCCTCTGTTGTCTGGATTTGTCTTTCATTCACCCTGCTTTCATACTGCATTTTATGTTGTGCTCTTTCACCAATCGACTTCTTAACAGATTCCATGTGTTGGTTCAGTGTGTCACGGAATTCTGGAATAGCGAGTCGAGTGTATTGTAGGAATTTGTTGCGTTCATAGAACCATTTTCATCATCCCAAATACAAATCAGTTGACTTGATGAAACATCTGAATCTGTGTCTGGAGTATCTTAATAGCTGACATGGATCCGATCTCTTGAAATATCTTCGTTGTCAACGTTGCTTTTGTAGTTGTTCATGTACAAGAAACATTGTATGCCCGTGAAAGTCTCTTGTCTTGACCAAGTGGAGTGTTGCAATATGCGCGGTTTTTTAAATCCTTCTTCGGTTCGACTTCCGTTTAAAGTCGTTTGTTTGAAAGACACTTGAGGTGTGAATGAAGTCGTTGAAAAGATACCATGCAACTTTCTTTTGATTTGTCTTGAATTAGTTGCATTTGTTGTATTTCCGAATCTGAACACGAAGATAAGGTATCTTTCTTTTCCATTTTATCGTGAATTATGAAGTGTGAAAGATTTTGTTGGATCTTAAGTGGATATGATGTGATTAAAGTTGTGGTTTTGTAAGCAATTCACGTTCACGGGATTTTACACGTCTATGATTAAAATGATAATGAGATTACGGGTATTTTACAGATTCAATGAAAAACCGACCCATCCCGTGGAATTGATTTGATGCGGAATCAGCGGACCAAAAAAATTCCAGAAAAAACTGAAAAAAATTCGTTAATAATATCATAGAAACATGCTTTTTGGGCTTCGAAAATCCTTTTAACCTGCCAAAGGGTGTCTACAAGCGTGATCCGTCTCGTTTTTCTCTTCGATTTGAGAGGTCACGGGCCTAAAACGGACTTACGGATCAAAAGTTATGGCTGTTTTACTGAAACCCTTTTCGTCACACAAGTTTTCAAAAAAAAATTCGTTCGGTCCAAAAAAAATTTGCTCGTTCGATTCCGCTTGTTCGATCCGCTCGTTCGATCCGCTCGTTCGATCCGCTCGTTCGATCCGCTCGTTCGATCCGCTCGTTCGATCCGCTCGTTCGATCCGCTAGTTCGATCCGCTCGTTCGATCCGCTAGTTCGATCCGCTAGTTCGATCCGCTAGTTCGGTCCGTTCGTTCGATCCGCTAGTTCTCTCGCGTAATCCGCCTAGTTTCACAGATTGGCGGCTCGCGTTCGTTCAGTGGTGACGTTTTTCGCTCGTTCGATCCAAACGTTTTTCGCTCGTTCGATCCAAACGTTTTTCGCACTCGTTCGATCGTAACGTTTTTTCGCTCGTTCGATCCAAACGTTTTTCGCACTCGTTCGATCGTAACGTTTTTTTTTCTAGTTCGGTGCCAACGTTTTTCTGCTCGTTTTTTCTCTTCTTTTCACCCGAGTATCACCAAAACGAACGCTTCCAAACTGCCGATTCCAATAGGCTTATAACAACAAAACAAACCACGAAATCCACCCGAGGCTCTGATACCAATTGTAGGAACCCGATTAACACTTCACTTCATAACCCGAACCACGAATCCAAGAAACTAGAGAGAGAGAGAGACGAAAATGAGAGAGAGATGAGAGAGAGTTGAGAGAGAAAAGAGATAGAAAAGAAATTTTGATTAATGAGAATTAGATATTTTCTAAATAAGAAAATATCTATATATATTTAGATATTTTAGAAAATATCTAAATATATATATACCCCTACACATTTAATGTGACGCGCGGGATATTTAACTAGGACCCGGGCTCGGGTTTTGCTTGGGATTAAACCCAAAACATATACAATATTAGATTATCTATCGAGCTCGATTCCCGATATTATCTTATTACAACATTAACTAATTAAAGACCGAAGCTCCATCGTAGAGTGACCGAGCTTCCTTGTTCGACTCAATAAATTGAGGCTAACACAATCCCTGTTTAGCTGGGATTTCAGGTTCTGCATCATTTACCTTTTGTCATTTTAAATTTTCTAGTTAAATTGTTCTTACTAGCTTAGATTTGCTTATTAATTGTTTAGATTTGCTTATTAATTGTTTAAACTTGCTTATTAATGCTCATTTTAGTAGTTTTATGCTTATTGTGTTTGTTAGATTGTTAGATCTTAAGTTTGTTTTAAATTTCTACAATATTGCTCATACTATTTATAATATACTATATATATATATATATATATATATTTTATATATATTATATATATATATACTATATATATATATATATATATATATATAGCATAGTTGTTAGCTTATTCATTCTGTCTTATTTGTTTGCTTAATAATATTCATTAAGGTTGTTATAAGTTGTCTAATATCTGGTATTTGAATTGTGTTCTTTAAATCTTATTTTTATAAGCTGGTATGGATTTGAGAATTTTTAAAGGGGTGTTTGGCACAGCAGTACTAACTAAGAGTTAGTACTGCTTGTAACTTCTTAAGTTCTTAAAACTGGATTGGGGGATCATTTTTAGGCTTATAGGTTTGAATTTTAGTTTGTTTGTTAAGTTAGATCAAGTTTTGTGCATCAGGGGATGTGTAGATCAGGTTGTTTAAAGGCTTTTTAGGATCCAAGTTGTTTTAAGCTTTGATTATGTTCTAATCTGGTTTACTTGTGTTCAAATAATGTGCAATAGTTTGTTTGACTTTTAAAGTCATAAGGTGCAAATTTTGATCCATTTTAAACTTAGTACTGGTAGGTTTAAGAAGGTTCTGTTAGAGTAAATTAGCAGTCTCTTATTCATAGATTTAGGCTAGTTTTAAGTAGTTTAGGCTTATTAAAATCAGTAAGTCATTAGTTCATAAGTTAGTAATCATAGTTTAAAACTTAGTTTTCAAAATTCAGCTTATTCAGTTAGCTTAATCTAATCTTAAAAATCATCAGAAACCTGAGAAAAACCAAAAATGTACTCAGAACATGCTAAGTACATAAGCAGTTTTTACTTAGCTTTTTAATTGGTCAATTGAGTTTCAAAATAATTTTAAAAAGCTGTTCAAAGTAGCTTTTTGGTCAGGTTTTAAGGTGGTATAGCTTAATAAGCCATAAGGATCTTATAGCTTATTGAAAAATAAGCTCAAAGATACCCTTAGGGCCTGTTTGGTTCTCAGTTTTTCATTTAGTGCTTATTTGAAATTTTAGCTTATTTCCTCTAGCATTAGCTTAGTCTTAGTTTTTAATAGCTTATTAGGTTTATACTTAGTTAATATTAGCTTAATAGGGTCAGGTTTAGTTTGCTTAGCTTTTTCATATAAAAACTAAAAACATATATAAACAGCATAAGTAGTCTTTTCATGTAGCTTTTTCTATGCTTATTTGAATTTCAAAATAGTTTCTAATTTCTGTTTTAAGTAGAGTTTAAGCCAAGCTTCAAGTAGATATAGGGCTTATTGCCATAAGATTCCAATAGCTTAGTTAAAATTAAGCTTAAAAAGTGTCATTTGGTCTATTTGGTAGCTGTAGTAAGCATAGGAGCTAAATTAATAATCTCAGCTTATGAATTGCTTCTTTTTAGTTAAGTTTAGCTTATTAGGATAGTATTAGTCTAAGAATAGCTTATTCAGTCCTTGTTATAGCTTATTTCAGTTTCTAGCTTATTTAGTTTTGTTTCAAAGTAAAAAAATAGCTAAGTGTAGATTGTCTGAATTTTAAGCTTTTTCTAGCTTCTTAGTGACTTTTAGAAAAGTTGTTTTCAGAAAATTAACTTATTAAAAGTTGTTTTTCAACTTTGTTTTTTTAAACTTTTTCAAAAAAAAGAGAAGATGGAAGTCGGGGATGAACAAGGCTCGAACCCCCGACCTCAACATCCTCACCTTTTATAACACAACACACAACACACTCAACCAACGCGCCCTGAGGACTTTTTCATTCTATCTTTGCAAAATTAATTTCTTATACACATTTGAGCTCTTTTAGTAAAATAAGTTGTGTAGGCTTATTTCGCAGCTTATTCTATATGCCGTGTTTCCAAGCTTATTTTTCCTAGATTCCGCATTGTTCAAGCTATTTTTCATAATTTTTTCAGGATTTTTACAATTAGTTTAGTATTTTTAAACATTTAATATTGTTAAAATCATTTTTAATTTATAAAAATTTATAAAAAAGTCAAAAAAATATAATTCTTTTTTAGAAAATTTTCTTTTATCATATAGTCTCTAGGAAAATTAGTTTTGCTTCCGTAGGGTTTAAATTGCAAAATTTTATTTTTTAAAGAACGGGATTCATTCCCGTTTACATTTTTAGTGTTTTCAAGCCCGTATCACCTTCGTTTTTGGTTTAGTTTTCTTTGCCTTAGCTTTTTAGTCAATTAAGTCTTACAAAAACTAAAAAGATCATTTTAGGCTTAATTTTGATAATTTAGGGTTTTTAGGTCCCGTTTAGGATTCCCGTTTTGTGTTTTTAGTTAGAATTTACTTTCCCGTATTGAGTTTTCGTAGTTAGGTTTAATTGTCCCTTAATTTGCTCACTATTAGGATATTAGAAAACAAATCATCTTTGATCAAATTCAATTCATTGTCCAAATAACAAACGTGGTCTCAATTTCATAAATCTTTGGGAAAACGACCCTGTAATCACTTTCCGGTTTCTTACGTGTTGTATTTTTGTAAGGATTTTTGCTCTAAATCTTTGTCCTCAAGGATTTTTAGTAATTTGCTTTATACTTATATATTATGTATTGATTTTCAACGATCAATTAGAATTACCAAAACCTTTGTGGTTGTTATTGTTATTAAACCTCTTCTTATTATTGTCAACATTTTTAGCCACAAATGAAGTTGCAGCAGGTTTAGTTGTTCTAATAGAGGAGATATTCCTATGAGACTCTTCACCACTTATCACAGAAAAAACAGTTTTAACACTTGGTAAAGGTTCTCTAGTAAGAAGGTTACTTCTAATAGTCAAGTAGCTCTCACCTAAACCTATAAGAAACTGCATCAACTTAATAAGTTGATTATGTTGGTCAAAGTGTTTGGCATCATCACAAGTACAAGGAGGCAGGCTAATCATAGCATCAAATTGTTTCCACAAAGAGTTCAAATTATTATAGTATTCAGCAAGGGAGGCATTATTTTGATTTAATGAGTTTATACTTTTATGCAAATTAAACACAGCAGAGCCATCAACCTTATCATAGGTTTCTTTCAAATCATTTCACATTTCAGAAGCAGTTTTAGCATATATGGCACCAGCAAATAAATCAGAACTTAAATAAATACCAGTCAGAATCAAGAAAATAGTTTCCTTTTCAGCTTGAAAGTAAAGTTTGTTCTATTGTGTCATGTTGTGGTATTATCTTACTTCTTTCATGTGCAGATACTTGGTACAATGTTTCTGCTGCTTCAACTGCTGCAATGAGTACGTTCGTAGGCAAATATGGACCGTCAAAGATGCACTTCCTCAGATATTCACCATTCGTTTTAGTGTCAAGGTATCGTAGAAAACGCGAATGCCACTGAGAATATCTTCCTGGTCCAAGCATCGGTGGACGATCTTTTGAACCAGCTGCCATTATATTGTTATGCATTTGGCTATCTGTGGAAGGATGTGTTAACTGAGTTAGACATGATGACTGCTAGTTATGATTATGAAGTGTGAAAGATTTTGTTGGATCTTAAGTGGATATGATGTGATTGTAATGTTGTGGTGTTGTAAGCAATTCACGTTCACGGGATTTTACACGTCTTGAATAAAACCGATAAATTGAATTAAAGGGATTTACAGGAATCAATAGAAATCCTATAGTGAATGATTTGATGCGGAATCAGCGGCGAAAAATTCCAAAAAAAAACTGAAAAGTGTCAATTTCTCATAGAAAACAAGCTTTTTGGGCCTCGAAAAATCCTTAACCTGCCAAAGGGTGGTTACAGCGTGATCCGTCTCGTTTTTCTCTTCGTTTTGAGAGCTCACGGGCCTGAAACGGAGTTACGGATCAAAAGTTATGGCCGTTTTACTGAAACCCTTTTCGTCACACAAAATTTTAAAAAAATTTCGTTCGGTCCAAAAATTCCGCTCGTTCGATCGCTCGTTCGATCGCTTGTTCGATCCGCTCGTTCGATCGCTCGTTCGATCGCTCGTTCGATCCGCTCGTTCGATCGCTCGTTCGATCGGCTCGTTCGGTAGCTCGTTCGATCACTCTTGTTCGATCACCTAGTTCGATCGCTCGTTCGATCGCTCGTTCGATCGCTCGTTCGATCGATACGTTTTTCCACTCGTTCGATCGATACGTTTTTCCACTCGTTCGATCGTAACGTATTTTCCGCTCGTTCGATCGTTGAGGTTTTCCGCTCGTTCGATCGTCTAGTTCGAGTCCGCTTGTTCGATCGCTGCGATTTGATCACGCTCGTTCGATCACGCTCGTTCGATCACGCTTTTGTCGCTCGTTCGATCGTACACGATTTCCACTCGTTCGATCGAAGCGTTTTGGCACTCGTTCGATCGATACGTTTTTCCACTCGTTCGATCGTAACGTATTTTCTTCACTTTTTTCGTTCTTCTCTTCTTGTTACCCGCGTTTCCAACAACAAAAATGAGTCACGAAAAAAGTATTTATGCCGAGTGATGAATCAACCTAGCTGCCGAATTCAATATGCTTACCACACCAAAAAAAAAATCACGCTATCCACCCGAGGCGATTGATACCAATTGTAGGAACCCGATTAATGCTTCACTTCATAACCCGAGGCACGAACTAAGAAACTAGAAAGAAAGAGAGATCGAAAAGGAGAAAGAGAGGAGAGAAAGATTGAGAGAGAAAAGAAATTTAGATATATGAAAAAGATAAAAACTAAAAACTAGATTTTGTAAAATAAAATATCTATATATATATATTTAGATATTTAGTAAATATCTAAATATATATATATACCCCTACACATTTAATGTGACGCGCGGGATATTTAACTAGGACCCGGGCTCGGGTTTTGTTTGGGATTAAACCCGAAACATATACAATATTAGATTATCTATCGAGCCCGATTCCCGATATTATCATGTTACAACATTAACTAATTAAAGACCGAAGCTCCATCGTAGAGTGACCGAGCTTCCTTGTTCGACTCAATAAATTGAGGCTAACAATAAGGGTTTTTCTAACATGGGGCACATGTTAAGGTGGGGACATCAGGCTGTGTGTCATAGCCTGATTGGCCAGCAGTTATTTGTGAGGCTTGATAATGATTAATAACAATAATTGTTGGCCAATCAAGCTGTGACACACAGCCTGTGTCCCCACCTTAACATGTGCCGGGGCACATGTTAGAAAAACCCAAGTTATAATTGTAATCTTGTATGCATAAAAAATTGACCCAAAAATATGTAAGGTGGTCACTGTCTCATCATTTTGATTTTTGACACCAATGAAAATGTCATTGTGGCACCACCTATCATATCATAAATCATCAAAGTGACAAAAGTCATACTGTTGTGCAATATTTATCTGATTGTATTATTATTATTTTTTTTGTTAAAAGGCTTTCCCCATAAAATATATTACAACAAAAAAAACGTTAAAATACAAAGGATTGTATTATTAAATATAGAACTTTCTGCATTTCGGATTTTATGAATCTTAGTTGACCTAATATACACCACATAAAGAACAGGGGCGGATCTATAGTTTGAGTGTGGGGGCGGTGCCCTCCATGTCTAGACGAAAAAGACGAGATTATAGTGTATTTTTCCTTCGGTTTTGAACGTTTTTTTAAATTGCTCCCCACTTAAAACTCAAATTGCCCCCCACTCGCTCACTAAAGTCCAACATTAACGCTTTAAAACCTTATAAATCCTTCATTTCTAAGTAACAATACTCGATTTTTCATTTCGATCATAGTTTTTATCCTAGTTTTTTTCGCTGTATTTTATTGCTATTGTCAAAAAAAAATTGCCCCACACAATCCGATTTTCTAGTTCCGCCACTGATCCAGAAGAAGTGAGATAAGCATCATGCACAATATTTATACTCAAAAAGAGATCATTTGATCATTAGGTATTACTTGTGTCTTAGGCTAGGCACTATGGCAGTGGGTCACGACCTGCACTTTTCGGCGCCACATTAGATTTTTCTCTCCATCGACCTACAGGCGACTTACAGGCGACCTTTTGCCACTGTAAGGCGACCTTCAATTATTTTTTTAACATCTAATTCATATTTCATTTTATAATAAAAAACATTACATAAATAATAGAAAACATTACATTATAATAAAAAACATTACATTAACATAAATGCTAAGATTAACCACTGCCATTAGAAGTGTATCTTTACGAAAAACCTCAACCACGTTTTTCATTGTAATATTAAGGTAATGTTGTGATGGTTTTGGAGTAAAAACAGATACATTATATAGTATCATAGCAGCTCCTACAGTAATGTTCTTTCCATAACCACCCTCACCAATGACTTTGTGATGTATTGTTCCAGGTATTGTACCTGATAGATCTTTCATTGTCACATTAAAGCCCCATCTGAATCAAGAATGAAAACCTTTTCTTTAAGCAGCTTGGCTTGCTGAACAATACCCGCAGGACCGGGTATTATCCTAACTGGATTTGAGGTTAATGGATATGGTTCAACACGTGTGCTACTAGAGAAACGCAGGACGGGTGTTAAATTGAGATCGGAATCATCTTTATCAAGACCGAATTACCATGAATCATTTTCGTTATTGAAATTGGAATCCATTTTAGAAATAGTTGGATAAGAAGTTGTATGAGAAAATGAGAAGATAGTGAGGGGTATTTATAACGAAAAAGTAGTCGTTGGAATTTAAAATTTTAAAATATAAATACTACATTACATAATAACAATACTTTAATTAAAACATTACATTTAAAACAACTAAATTAAAATAGTTCCTAGTTTATTAATCTGACTCGTAATCTGAATCAATTCTCACGACCCCAAATACGAAAAAGAATTCATCATCATCAACTTGTTTTTGTCGAATCTTCTTCTCCCGTGCTTTTTCATCCATTGCTTGTTTTTCTAGTGTTCCTTTTAAGGCTTCTTCATCTAGATGTAGTTGATGTAATTATTTCTTAGTAAGATATAGATCACCAATCTCATGGGTCTGTGATGACGAACCACCTATATGTGTTTGTGAGCGGTAGTTGTATTTTTCCAGTAGCCAAGCTAACTTAGCATTCATTTGTTTTTCTATTTTGGCCGCCTTTCCATACATAGAAAGATTCAGCTCGTAATCCTTATCAGATCCTTCTTTTAAGAAAGCATCGATCAAAGCACGACTCTCTTGTGAAATGTCATTACATTTCTCGTAAGCTTTTTTAAGATCGTCTTTAGCTGTGCATGAATTTTTAAATTGCAAGGCTAAATCCAGAACTGCGTTCTGATGAACCTTATCTTCGTCAATTAGTTTTTGAATCAAAGCTTCGACTTCATATTCGGTATGTGAAAGCGAACAATCCATTTAAAAAAGTAGATGAAAGTGTATATAATTATGTATAAAATGGTAAAATAAGGTATTTATAGTGTTAAAGGATTTGAACTTTAAAAGGTAAAAAAGTTTTTTTTATATATTAAATGAAAAAGAGATGAATTTGTGTCACACGACATGCGTCGTTAACTCGACAAATATATGAATTTGTCTCCGGCGACCTCGACCACGACCGACTACTCACTACGGGGCCGACCGACGGCGACCGAGGCCGACCGACCCGTAGCGGGTAACCTTAAAGAGCCGAACTTATAGTTCAGTGTTCAGGTAGTCCGAAATTGCTCGGTTCATGATTTTTCGGAAACAAAACATACTAATAAAGCATATAGTAAAAAGATGACCAAGTCTTAGGTACTAACATATGCACAAATGCATGAAATTAAAGTGTCTCGTCTATTAATTTGGTGATGGAGGAGTAATGTTTTAGGCTGCCCACTATGGATGGTGATCGCGACCTTTATTTTATGGCGTCATATCAGCTTTCTCTCTCCGACGACCTACAGGCGACCTAGTGCCACTATGAGGCGACCTTCAATTTTTTTTTTCAATTTTTTTAACAACATAATTAAATTTCATTAAATAAAAACTTTACATAAAAAAAAATTTACTCAAAATATCACTAATTATAACTTATTAGTTATTTACAAAAAAATGACAAGACAAACATAAATCAAAGACTTATAGTGTAAATTATATAATAATAATATTAAAAGAACATACATTTTCTTCTTCCTCCCACCACACACAAACACAGGCATTCACACACACAAACACACATGTGAATTCCTAATGAAACAGATATTCTTAGCTTGTTAAAGCTTAGTTAACTTGGATAAATCCAAACTAACTATATGAGAAACTATGATTGTGAATACTACAAGTTATGCGGAATCTAACTTGTAATACAAAGAAGAACAAAGAATACTAAAAACTTTAGATATATTGATTGCAAATATTCTGCCTATGTTACAGAATAGCTAACTATGAATTGATAATTCTAACTATGCCGTAGGGTTCCTTTTATACACCAAGGAAACCCTAATGGGCTTACAAAATGCGTTATATGAGAATGCATATTTTATTTCCTAATCTATTCTCATGATATCACTTTAGCAGTACTAACTATATAATAGTAACAACACCACTAACTATTAACTAACAGTACTAACTATACTGGCAGTACTAACATTTGTACTGGCAGTACTAACTAATATAACTAGCAGTACTAACTACTTAGTCTATTTCTTCAGTCTTTAGCAGCAGTATCAATCTTGAACCAGCAGTAGTAAAGTAGTACTGCAGTAGTAACTCAAAATTCCCAACAATCCTCCCCTAAACTTGATATTTACTTGTCAATCATCAAGTTTTTTCAGTTTAAGCATCTTGGTCATTAGGAGGATGTATCCAAACATTTTACTACTCTTCAAGCATTGATTTGATGAACTTGATAAGCTCAAATGCCATAGTACTTTCTTCTTCAGCTTCTAACTGCAAGTTCAGCACCTTCTCCAATAATTCCTTGATCAGTAGGTACTTTTTCTCTACTAGCATAGTAATCTCCATAGGTGTACCATCCATAAACAGAGTGTGAACTTCACAATTTTCATGCAATTTCCATTTCAGCAATTTCCAATCCAGTTGATTCATCCATAGTTCATCTTTTTCATCTTGGTCAAATAGCATCCTTAGATCTCCCCAAAGAAACAAATCATGTCCTTCTAGAGGATGATCTTGAAACCTTTCCTGAACTAACCTGTATAGGTCATTCAAGTCTTGCTTGTCAAGTCTTCTTAAGAAGGCTTGCATGTCTCCATGATAGCTTGAACTTCCATCAGCTCTGGTTAATTTTAAAACATACATGTCTTTTGCATCCACATTTCCCAACAACTTAGATTCCCAATTCACAATAGGAAATCTTCTGGATAGTGGTTCATAGTTTACTTCACTGTCATCACCAGAAATTATCTTTAAGCTTAATTTGAGTTCTTCATTCTTGATGACGTATAGTCCAACATCGGGTCATAACCCGATCCACGAATACTATTTATACCTAGGCCTATGACGAATGGGCCATAGCGACACCAATACGGGCTTCCAGGGCCCAAACGGCACTGCCTACGGGGAAGCCCATGACATATGGGCTATCACGACAAGGATTTAGGTCCATGAGGTCCAACCAGCGCACGCATGCGCAGGTATCTATCACAACCGTTACAAACGAATCATAATCATGAGAGGGGCCCACTAGTTATTAAAATAAACGGTGGCCTCTTGGTTATTCACCTAATTAATGGGACAAAGCCCATTAGGGTTTGGTGAGTATATATAGCGCACCTCGGCTCTCATCAAAGGTATGCTCTCATAACCCTAACCTACTACTAAAGCCTAAAACCGATTACTTACTCTCACGCCGGAGGATAATCGTGGGAGACAATCCCACGGTAAGCCTAACGGTGCTTTGTTTTCTTAGTGCGCAGGTCTCATACATCAAGACTCAATTGATACAGGAACCGGAGCCTAACGGATCCGTATTACACCTAATTCGGATCTAATCAAGGATCGTCCATCTTTTGTATCAACAATTCTCCTTCTCATACTCTGCTGCTTCTTATTCTGTAACATTCTTTACAGATTTCATTACTTTTGGTTTCTTGGGTGACTTTTGTGTTGCATATGATCCTGCAACTCTTTTCAATCTTTTACCTGACTTCTGAGCTTCTTTCTCTGAATCCATTGGTATAAAATCTTGATTCCTCTTTTGTTGTCTTTTATACAACTCATGGATTTCTTCATAAGTCTTTCCTTTCAACTAAATGTGTTTGTAACCACGTGCGTTCTTTAGATAATTCATCATAACATTCCTAAATTGTGTTTTAGTAGGTGGTTTACTTCTGATCTCTGCATCCCTTTGAGCAACTCTAAACTTCCTTTGTGATGCTATTGTCTTTACCAAGAATTGTGCTCTTTCTTCAATGGTAAACTGCTCTCTCTCTCTCTCGTCCCGTTGGAGCTTTGCAGCAAACAAAGCATCAGTATCAATTCTGGCTTGAATTTCATCAAACTCTTCAGTCAAAGCAGCATTAGTAGCTTCTTCTTATCTTTGTCTTTCTATTTGAGCTCTGTCTAACTCTGCTAACTCTTCCTCATGAAATATTTGAGCTAACTCTGCATCACTTTCAATTTGAGCTAACTCTTGATCTCAGCTATTTACTTTCTTTGGCTCTTCTTCAACCAATACACTCTTACCTTTGTCTTTTGGATCAATCTTTGGAAGAGGTTGAAGTGTAGTTATTGATCTGACAGGTCTAGAAGCTTCTTTTACATTTCTAAACTCAACCCCTTTCTCCTTAGCTTTAACTTCCTTCATCTTGATCAAAGTTTGAGCCATAGCCATAGTAACATCCTCATCATCAAAGACTGTTGCTGTTGTAGGAGGAGTATATGGAGTAGCAACACTAACTTCTGGCCTAGCAGTACTAACTTGATCAACAGTACTAACATGTGAAGGTCCAGTAGTAGTTATTTGTTCAGCATCAAGCACATTAAAATCACTATCTTTAAACATTGGCTTTGTCTTGTCACTGCTCCTCCTCTGTTTGGATGCATCCTCACCCAAACGTGTGTCAATAGAAGTCTTAACTCTGCCTTTAAACAATCTCCTCTTCATAGGTTGTGGGGTTCTTGTCTTTCTCTTCTTTTCTGGCCTTTTGACCCTCAATCTCAATCTGTTGATCACCCTGTCTTGAGCAGTCTTTGCTTTCTCTAAGGCAAGAACCCTTTTGGTCAATGAGGTACAGGTTTCCATCAATTCCTTAATTAGTTCCATTCTACCCTCATCACTTCCAGGTGTGTTACCTCCTGAGAGAGGTGAATCATGGGGTGTAGGTGGTACATTATCTGTCAATTCAAAATGATATTCCATACTGCCCTCCCCACTTCCAGATGTGTGACCTTCTGAGAGAGGTGGTTCAATGGGCTGTTCAAGTACTCTCTCAGACTTAGTCTGATCCGGAGCACCCTCCATGGTTTCTTGGCTCCAGGGACCACTACCTGAACCTTCTCCCTGAGGATGAGGCTCATTAAGTGTTGTCGTGTATTGGGTCTTAGTGATGTTATCACTGTCGTGTGTTGCATCTAAGCTAGCATCAGTAGTGATAGCCCTTTCCACACTATCAAGCATCTCCTCATTGATAGCCTCATCACCAACCTTTTTAGGGGAACCACCAGACTGAGGTACCTTGGTGTTCCGACCTCTTTTGGTTCTCCTATATGTGTTTGGGTCTTTTGGTGGTTGTGATGCAGTAGCAGTAGCAACTTGAGTTAAAATTTCTTAAGGAGCAGTAGAAGACGCGGGTTAGGGTTCGGTGGGTTGCTCAGAACCTTCACCAACTACTACTGGAGGGGCCAACATATTTTGAAACAATTGTGTGACTCTGCCTGAAAATCCTTTTCCTGGCTTCCTTATATTTGTAAAAACCTTTTTAGTAAGCTTTAGTGTTTCATAAATATCATTAAAAGGTATCACCAAATTTGGAAGTTGAATATTCAAGAATAATTGCAAAAACTTTGGATACATTAAAAACTTTTTTGGATCCAAGTTCCTTAACATACCATCAAAAAATCATTTTAGAAAAATTAAACTTTTGACCCTTTGCTAAGCAAATAATTGCATAAGCCAAATTTGTAGAAAATTGATCCCATGAAGTAGATTTTGAGCTTAAGCAATGAAGGATGGTATGTATTAGGTACTTCCAGTGAGAAGAAAAGAAACCTTTGTAAAAAGTTAATTTGTCAGAAGCTGTTTCATATCCCATCAGTGCAAGGTTTTCAATAATTTCATTAACTGTTAGGCAAACAGTACCATCCTTATCATTCAAGTGAAGATCTCTCCTCACTGATGATTCTGATACTACCACAGCCTTGCCATCTACGTTAGCATGTATTTGCTTCTCAGAATTGATTGTTTTGAGACTAGCAATGTTCTAAAACTGTTCAATATATGAAGCATAGATAGTTGGACTTATAGTGAGAGCAAAATTGATCGAACTAGAAGTCAAAAAGTCCAATATCTGATGAAAATCTGCATTCCCATCATTCTTTTCCAAATAAGCAACCATGTTATGTTGTTGAATGAATGCAAGATCATCCATAGTTGATGAATTTAGTTGGTCAGTGAGAAAAATCGATTAGAGTTTGTGAATTTAGAGAGTATGAGAGAAATTAGGTGAGGTTAAAGTGTGATTGAGAACGATTTTTATAGAGTTTAGGAAATAATGGGGTATTACTTACTTTTAAGAAATAGATCATTGCATTATAAAAAAACAAGCAACACTTTTCATTATAATTTACCTTTTCTTACCTTCTAAAACCCTCAACCAAACACCCCCTTACTAATTCTTTAAAAATTAAAAAGCTAATACAATTTCCAATGACTTATATAGAATCTAGTTATGACTTATATAAAATCTAGTTAGTTTCTTTGGAGTTTGAACGTCTGCTTTGACTATCATTATTATGGATTAAAACAAAACATATATACTTGCTAAATGACCACAATCAAAATGTACTTATTATACCTTATATATTAATAAGGAAGATTATTCTCCCGAGGCTGTTTTTAATTTTAAAAAATGCAATCCATTAAATACCCGCATCGACTCGATACCTTGAAAAACACCTTGCTACGTGTCTTCCTTTCTTCTCCCACCTTTTGCTTCTGGATCACACATGTCATTATCTCTCTCTATAATCTTATCAACAAACCTCATTCTCACTCGACTCTCTCTTGCTCTCTCTCCATAAACCTCATTTTCATTCTCATTTACACATGCAGAAAAGATCTGAAAGGTGGATTTGATTTCGTTTTTTGAGGTTTTAAGGTATAATTTGTATGTAATTATGAGGTTTTAATGTTTTGATTAGTTTTGTTGAATTTTTAGAGTAATGTTATTTAGGCCTATAATCCATGCCTAAATATATGCCTAATACATAAAACACTTGTACAATTGAATCATGTATTTTCTCTCTCCAAATTTTCACCAATCACCTTTTCAAATCCACCAATCAAATCATTAGACATACAAGTAGGCTTGCTAATTAGGCACAAG
Organism: Tanacetum coccineum; assembly: GCA_026074375.1. Classification (NCBI taxonomy): domain Eukaryota; kingdom Viridiplantae; phylum Streptophyta; class Magnoliopsida; order Asterales; family Asteraceae; genus Tanacetum; species Tanacetum coccineum. Next base: position 24,139 of record BQNB010043271.1, read on the forward strand.
AATCATTTTTCGAATTTTTATATAATCCTGAAACTTTAATAGGGAATAGTGAGGTAGCGAAATACATAAATAGTCTATTTGTCAAGATTTCTTATTTAATGACTAAAGATTTGATGAGGATATACATGTGTTCACAAATGAATAATGGTTGGGCAATTTGAGTGCTTCAGGTTTTTCAGTTTCATATATCCGTTTTTTTAGTTGTGAACCTCAAAATTTTTAATTTGAGGACAAAAAAATTATCTGGATTAATCCCTAAAAAATATTATAATTTAATTACTCTAAACACTGGAACAGGTCATGTTATTAGTTCTTTTTTTATGGTTTGTTTGAATTTGCTTTCAAGGTAGTGTGATAGTTTCAACTCGAACTCTGCTGTGCTAGAAATAGTGGCATCATCGTTTCTGATAAAGAGGTGAGCTTTGTACATTAAAATTTGTAATTTAACTTAAACATATTAATTTCACTAACCAATACTAGGAATTTCATTATAGAATCCATAGGCGTGTCTAAATGTTTTTTTTGTTTAAAGTCATCAGCATGTTACTGTGTGTTGCTCCTATTACACACAGGTACTGTCACTTATGCCTGCCGAATATAAACGCCCTATTTAAGATTGCTACAACCTATAGTTGGTAACTAAGTGTACCACAATCTCTGATAATTTGTTGAAATTAGACGCGCCAAATACGTGTGCCACGCTTTTAAATACCTAAATTCATTGTAAAGTAAAGGAAAACCATATCACTAGGAAATCAGACTGGGAATGTCGGGCTTGGGGGTGTTTGTTTTGGCTTATATAGCGGGTTTTGAAAAGTTTGAAAATAAGCCACACAAAGTGAACCTATGAAACATAAGCCCAAAACCAAATAAGCATTAAGCCTGATATATAAGCCAAAACAAACGCCCCCTTATTAGCTTGAGTTAATAAGCTATTGTTTATTAGCTCTGAAAAGAGTGAGCTTATATAGCCATTTACGTTCAAATAACCCACAGATAAGCTATAAACAACACATCTGAATGTAATTGTTTTTGTGAGTTGCAATGCCTTATCTAGATGTTTATAATGGTATTGGATCCCTTTAATTTATGTTTTCGTGTTTTAGTTTGTGCCTGATATTACAAGCAATCTGTGAGTTCGTTTTATTGTACATTGAGGTTTATATTTAAGAAATTTCATTTTACGAGTCAAAATCTTGGAACATGGATGTTTCTGCGCTTTTGTGTAAAGGTATTGGATACTCGAAGACATTAGGAAAAATAGGTGTCCATTATTAATTTCATATTATTGTTAAAAGTTGTGATCTTGAACAATGTGTGATTATTAAACTAATTTTGAGTATAAACAATACTACAGGAAATCTATTAGGCCGCGGAATATTAGTAGTACATTGTGTGCTTATGAGCCGTTGCGTGTGGTTAACGGCGGTTTTCTTAGGGTGAGGGAAATTGATGGAATCAGGAAGAAGTTGGTTACATAAATTTCAGCTAAGAGACATATTAACTAAAGCTTCGTCACAGAAGGCAAAGTTGTAACAACAATGATGCTCTTAAGCAAGTCAACATAAGTGTATATACTAACAACATGCGCTCTTACAGCAAGTCACGTAAGTATATCTCACTGAAAATATATCTTAGGTTTTTTGAGCTTCGACCTTATGATTGCGTTAAATAGTCATCATCATTATGCATATATCTTTTTTAACTTGATGACTGTGCTACGTTAAAAAAATTCTTTTAGAGTTGGTCCTAAACTGCATTCATATATATTATTGCAAAGCACGTACAGATTATTGCAAAGCACGTACAAATGTTGGCTGTAAATGTGAGTTTATTAATGAGCTTTAAGTTTCCTGATGCATAAAAGCAAACTTGAAGGTTATATTAAATAATTGTACTGATTTGTAAGGGATATTAGAAGCCGACTGCTTAGAAGATGATATTTCCTGGATCTAAGCGTGATTCTTACCTGCCTTTTGTGCCATCATACAATGGATAAGCAGTTTTAAAGGTCTTTGGGATCGTATATTCAAATGTTTAATGAGATTATTAGTGATTGAAAAAAAGTTTCTTTGGTTAAGAAGTTTCAAGCCGCTTATTCAAAACAGCCACCACAAGCATTTTTAGTAACCGATCCCGATCATCCCTTGTAATCTGAATTTGGTTTTAGGAACTTATAAAGAAGTTATCCACATAATAGGATTGCGATTTAAAAAAAAGTGTACCACTAAAAGGAACTTTAAGGAGAGTGCATTAGACATATCAAATTAGTAGCTTAAGAGACGAAATTAGTTATGGCGCACTGAAGAATGACATTAGTATACCATTAACATAACTAAAAAAGTGCCCTTTTTTGGCAGGGAATAGAAGTAGAACGCTCAAGAGCTTACTTTCAGATTCTATAAGCGCAAGCTAAAAACCATACGCTGTTCTTATGTCTTCGAAAATACTCCTCACCTTGTGCAAGGAAACGTAAGCCCACGGTACTTTGTCGCGCTAACATGCCACAAGCTATAGATGACAAGTGTATACGCAAACCTTCGATACTTATGACGCTTTAGAATACTCACACCTAACTGAAGTAATAAAATTGTTTTTAGTTCTTCTTTGCTGTACGCTTATTGTTTACTCTCGGTGTTCACTTTTTTGGGGGTTTTCGCTTTCTTCGGCCACAGATTTCACTCACGCCGGTCCTTCCGTTTGAACCTGTGTAAAACAACGCGTCAAAATACTCAGCCAAGAACATCAGCAGGCGAATGAACTAATATTTCAAGAGCCGGTCATACTAACATCGTTGAAAATGCGCAAGCTGTGTGCAATGAGCCTATAAACTCAGTATGTCTTCACACTAGAGGTAACCATTTTTGTTTTTCAGCGTCTTAGCTGTAATTTTTTGTTGTGTTAACCTCCCGTGTTCACTCTCTTAGGGTTTTTGCTCTGTTTGTCCACAGACTCTAATGACGTCGTTCCTTTAGTTTCGACCCAGCGTAAAAGAACGTGTCAAAACACTCAGGCAAATCTGACCAGACAGATTGAAGGGGCTATTTCGGATGTTTTTAGAGCGTTGTTCATAAATGCAAAGATTGTCACAATGTCCATGTAAAATTATGGAACTTTTACTGATGCGCCTTTGTCCTTCAAAAAGACAGTTAATAAGAAGTTTAAGTATTACAAACACTCGATTAACGTAAACATTTCATTGTCCTCTATAGCAGCCGAAGGGATGTCAAACACAGTAATTTGAATTTTATTACTGAGGCATGTGCTTCGGGTAAGGTAACTGCGCTTAAATTCTGATCCCAAGATATGTATACAAAATTGTTTTTCTATCACACGTTAAGGATTTAGCATCATGTTTATTTGACCATCCTTAACCCAACTTAAGGGGTGTTTAGGTGTTTGGAATTTTAAAGACTTGTAACAGGTCACCCCCTCATTTAAAAGTCTGATTATAATTTTTAATTTTATGACTGAATTTTTATAAAAATTTGCAGGTAGTTTTGTTAAAAGTAGGGGTATTTGTTTCGGCTTATATAACTGACTTATGGCTTATTTGGTTTTCGGCGGCTTATGTTTCATAACCTCACTTTTTGCGTAAATTTCATCTTATAATGATTACTCTTAACCATTTTGGTAAATTGTGTGCAAAATAAGTAGCTAAAAGCGAATGCACTATCTATAAAGTTAAAACACACAGCAGATGACAATAACATCAAAAGAAAAGTAAGTTCATAAGCTTAGTTAAGTAAGCTTATAAGCGTAACGCAACTACTATGCCCTGCGATTATTAGCAGTAGGTAGGTATGCGGTTTTAGTTTGGCACACAGATTTTGTAAATGCTGGAAAATGAAGAACGCCCTTCAAATATTTACATGTCACTTCACCAATGCTGGAAAATGTAGCTCACCCTTGAACTGACACCATAAGAAGTGCCTTTTTATTCATCGTTTTTAAGTAATAGTTACTAAACCAACATATTTTTTCCATATACTTAATGATATGTTATCTGGAAACAGAGTTAAGACGCTATAGGACTGTGTTATTGTTCCAACTTCCGAGGCTTCAACTATTAATATACTATTACTGTGACTTTTGTATTAGAAGAGCTGTTGTTGCTAGCTATAACACAGTTTCAAGTCCAAAGGGCGTAGCGTTGCCAGTCTCTATCTTCTTTGGACGTGATCGTATTGTGTAGAAACACCTTACGTGTCATGGATTGCTAGAGTATTGCTGTCTCGCCAGTAGCAGGACCCCCAATCTATATATAGATCATTGTTATACGCAGCAGTAATGAGAGGATCGAAATGACACTTTTTCCGATATCCGACATATTGGTTTTTGTTTCGCTTACATGCTTCAGGACCAAAAGGCACATGCAACAGAGGTATTGCAAAACAACAACTTTACGATTGATACTTAACTCTTTTTTTATCATTCTATTTAACTTATCTGTGAATCACGATTGACCCTTTATCTTTTCTCTGCAGATGGAGCGCACATTCATTGCTATCAAGCCAGACGGTGTGCAAAGAGGACTGGTATAGTCTCTCATAACCTTATTTGTCATAAAAATTCCAAGTTTTCACATTTTACAAGCACTAACGAACACAGTCTATCTTTGGCAGAAAATGAGCACTCCTCAAGTGAACTCGCAACAAGAGACACAAAAGCAGCTGCAAAAAGACCATTGTTTCCACAGCCGTCACTTGAGGCAAAGAAAAAGAAAGGGGGTTATACGCGTGGTAGAAAAAATATTGAATGTCATCCTTTTGTAAACAACAGATTAGCTTACCACCTAACTAAATGTGCTTCGGATGTTGAACAACGTAAAATCCTAAACTCCGCGGCGAAGCGCGGGCTTCAAACCTTGTTTATATAAACTAATAAGAAAATTTAAGAGCCGGTTACATAAAATCGTCCATGTGATTTACTATGAATTTAAAAAGACAGGTTTGTTCTCATGTGACCAGCACATGACCTGGCTTAACAATATAAAATAACGTATGTTTGATCAAAAGACAGGTCCATGTAAAAGTGACAACCACATAAACGAAACGACTAGAGTGATTTTTAAAATTTTAAGACGCGAATAAGTGAAAGGTGTAAATCACATAGACGATTTATGTAAATAACTCTTAGGGCATGTTTGTTTAACTTTTTTATTAAGCCCCGTAAAATTAAATTGTCTGTCTAGATATATGTTGTCTGTTATATATGGATATATGACTGTTTGTTTTATGTGCTGAATATAGTGTCTTAATTAAAGAAAATTACTTTTATACCTTAAAAAGAAGTTATGTGGGATTATAGGTGAAAAAATGGAGGGTAAATATGTAAAACTATTATTTAAGTCATTGACTTAATATGGAGACCCTCCCTCTCATGGCTTTTCCTAGAAAGTCATTTGTTAATTTTAAGCACAAAACAAATAAGCCTTTTATGACTTAATTAATTTACCAAATTTTTAATTAAGACTCATTAAGTCTTTATCAAACACTACCTTATTTATATCTTTAAATAATTTTAATTTGTTCATTTATTATTTTATAGATGAAAAAAACAAGAAGTCTTTAATTTCTAAAAGTCTAAGAACTTTGCATGATCAAGAAGTCAAACTTGTGCTTTTTGGAACCCTCTTGGAACTTATAAAAGTTGTTACCAAAATATATTTGAACAAACACCAATTATTACCATGTTTTTGCTTTCACATGTGATGCAAAACATAGAAAATATGGGTAGGTATAACTTGTTTAATCTTCAAATTTTATAGGTGTGGTCACTATTATATTTAAAAAAAATTGTAAATTGGTAGAAACATTTTGACTTTGAGTGTTTTTTAGCACTAGTCATTGTTCATTTTATAAGAAATAGTTCTAACAACTATTTTTGACTCAATGGACATCAACTGAAGTAAACATAAACCGATAGTCAAAAGTGAGTACTAAATGAACCAAATCTCTTTAATAAGGCTATCACTATTATAATAAGATGCCTAAAATACTTGTTTAATTGGGATCTATTGTATAAAAAATACATGTTTGTTAAAAGTTCCCACCCACTCGATCTTAACTTGCTTGCATTATCTTGATTAGTTGATTTCCGTACACATATGTTAAACTAACACATTAGTTTATAATAACTCTTTTTATATGCAAATGGGTGTCTCCTACTTTATATCACTTTTAACTATATTTAAAATGATCCGATTATATGCATTTTATGTTAATCATAACAAAACGACAATATTCAATTTGGCTGGGGTGAGATGTGAAGGGTAAAAAAAACTGCTTTAAAAAAGATATCCAATAAATGTGGTATGTGAGGGTGAGAAAACAATTGTCAAGGAAATCAAATTGTGACCCTTTTAAAAGTTGTATAAAATCATAACTGCGTAATAAAGGGGTTTAATCACTAATTAATACATATATATTACATGTCTAACATCTTAACCACACAAGCTATAAATATCGCGCATTACGGCGGCGGGTACCATATGACGATTAACCGGAAAAAGAAAAAGAATTTGATCTCAATGAGGCTCGTTCAATCTATATTATCGGTTCCCCGACAAGTCCGTTTTCGATACGCTTCGGACCAGCTTTTATTGGCTATAACTGGATGGTGACATGGTTCGCCGTCAACCCGGTTGACCCCGTGATCCCGATTCATTTTCAAAAATTATATGCACTATTATTTTAGGGAGACATCATATATACGTTTTTATAGATATATGCTTTTTATTATTGTACAATGTGAATATATAATTGTATTTTTAAGTAATGAGTTGTATTAATCATGTACGTATTAATTATTTTTATTTTCAAATATTTATGTAATAAAGTGTTTTAATACGATTATTAATTATGTTTTAATTGTCAAGTTTTATTTATGTTTGTATGAATTGTACACTATGCATAAATATGCGTAAGTTGAAAAATTAAAATTACTAAAAATAGAAAACTATTGTATGTTTTATATGTTGTTAAAATGTATGATTACGTATGTTGGTTTTCAAGATCTACTAGCTAGAATCGTGTGAAACACAAAAAGTATAGACATTTAGCTAAATATTTTAGATCTATCAGTTTAGTTGGAAATTAAGGCTACTCGATAAGAGAGCATCACAACCACGGGTGTCAAAATCTCCGATCGGATCCGATCTCGATTAAGTTTATTCGGGTTATTTGGGTCAACTCAAATACTAAATACAGTCGAGTATCAGATTAATTGTTTTTGCTAACTGAGGTTCTGGTCAGCCCAAATAAGATTTTTTTTATATAAATTTTCGATTAATTTTTTTTTTACATTTTACTGATATTCGGGTTATCCCGAACATGAATTGACCTGAATCCGGTTCGAGTTCAGGTATGAAATTTTTAGCTTTGACTAGACTTTGATCCGAACCGAATTGACTCGAACTCGATCAACCCGGCCCGACTAACACCCCTAATCACAACCACTTTATGAGTGTTACATCATCGCTACAACTTTTTTTTTTTTACAATCAACTTGATCACCAACTTATTATAATAAGATAACTAACTTTGCATCCAAAAAATACTCCACTTAAATATAAATATATTCTACAAAAACCAAAATATCAAAAAAAAAAATTGCATATATATCCCTTTAAAAGCTTAAAACTGCATATATATCAAACTCAAACTTATAATTGCATATATATCATTTTAAAAGCACAAAATTGCATATATATCCAACTTAAACTTAAAATTGCATATATATCTTTCCTAAAGCTTAAATATTGTTATATATATACAAATAATTATGTAATATAAATTTACAACTCTAAAATACATGATAATTTATAATTATAAAGAATTTTTTTCTTAAATTACTTTTTTTACTTACAAACTTGTTGGTACTAATATACACTTTTATTGTAAAAATACTTTATTTATCATACATATATAACAATCATGATATATATTGATGAGTTTATTTCATTTATTCGTATTATATATAATATAAGTTGATTTTTTTGTGATGTTAAATATCGTCTTGATGTATTATTTTTTGTTATCAAGTTCATTTTGAACCTCGAAACATCAAGCATTTGAAACAAATGTTACTTTTGTTATTTATAAAATTAGAAATATTATAAGTTAGAGTTCATAATTATATTAAATAATTATTTTGATATATAAGACATATTAAAAGTTTATAAATAATATATATGCAATTATGAATGGATAAGATAAGAATATATATAATAAAAGGTTAGTTTTTTATTTTTCATTTAATATAAAAGACTTGTAAAGCAATTATAGTTTTAAGTTGGAATATTATATGCATTTTTAAGGCTTAGAGAAGGAAATATATATAGGATATAGATCAAATAAAAAACAAATATATCGTGAGAAGGAAAAAAAATTTATTTTTTTTAAAAAGTTCTCAAAAAATTCTGAAAAATTCCACAAGATCGTGTATGTTGGTGCATGAAAAAGTTGAAAGGAAGTTTTATCTAAATAAGTGGATAGTTTTGCCGAAAAAAATTATGAAAAAAAACGTTTGTGCATTAAATCGGTTTTTGTTGCATCGAAAATTTCCGTTTTGTACCCAACTTCCTTTCGACTTATTGCATCAAAATTTTTTGCGCCATCAAATTATTAACAAGTGAAAAATTTTGTGCATCAAAATTTCTTTTTTTGCGCATTAAAAAAACGTATAAAAACTCAAAATTAGAAAAACTTCTTTTACAAAAGTTTTATGTACCAACATACCTGATTTAATGGAATTTTTTTAGAATTTTTTTTAAAAAAATTTCATTTTATCCTTCTCACGAATATTTGTCTTTTTATTTTAACCTTCCTTTATATATATAATATGAAAAAGTCGATGAGTTGTTACAAACAATCGGCTAATTATGTCGATGAGTCAATACTATTTTGTATACATATTTTTGCTGTTGCTTCTCGCTAAATGCTGCTATTTTTATTAAGAGAGAATTTCCTAGGGTTTTGCTAAACTCTGTTCACTAGGCATGGTTTAATTTGTCTATAAAAGGAATGTTTTAATTAATTCAAATGAAAATCATGTTTAAATATAGTCATTTACTAGTTCATTTAGTGTGTATTTAATGCATTTTTTGTTAATTAGAAAATTTTGTGTTTATTAACTACACCATAAACTTTACCCAGTAGGCATTGTTTATCAAAACCCAAAAATGAAAGGTAGTTCACTTTCTCAGCTGTAAAAAACAAAAAGGTTTTTTTAACTCGTGCTATGGTGATACAAGTTTAAGAGCATTAAATAAACATATTTGTTTCTTTAAATAATGTTATTTCTTTGTAAAACTATGATAAATATGATAAATATCACAATTTAAGAAAGTATTAACATCAAGTGACTGTAAATATGAAAATTTTAGTTTATTTAAGGCTCCTAAACTTATATCACTATGACATAAGTTAGAAAAAAACCAAAAAACAAATACTTAATGAGGAGAGTTATATTGAATACCAAAAAAAGGTTGGATACTAGGGAACCTCCTTCACTCACCATCCCATGCCCAAAAAAATAAATCAAAGTTTTGTTAATTAAAACATTTAATTATTTCATTCACCAATTTTTTTAAAATTTAAATATCACCTAAACCGTTAAATCGTTAAGTAAAAAAAAAATATACCATCACGACGAGCATTTAATTATCTTTCAATAGATATCCACTTTGATATACTTCCGACAAAAAAAAATTTTACGTTTTTTTCACGTCCTTTTCATCTTTTTTCCACGTTTTTTTTCAGATTTTTCACGTTTTTTTTACTTTTTTTTTCGTTTTTCACGTTTTTTCAAGAAAAAGTTTTTTTTTTTTCGTTTTTCACGTTTGTTTATTTTTCACCTTTTTTTTTCGTTTTTCACGTTTTTTCGAGAAAAAGTTTTTTTTTTCGTTTTTTCACGTTGTTTTCTCGTTTTTTTTCCATTGTTGAAATTTCCATTAAAAATCATATATGATATAACACTAATATCATATATGATTTAACACTAAAATTAAATATCATATATGATATAACACTAATATCATATATGACATAACACAATCATATATGATTTAACACTAACATCATATATGATTTAACAGTAAATCTAAATATCATATATGATTCTCATGCAAGTTTCAATGAGAAAAAGTCGAAAAAAAATGTGAAAAAAAGGGAATTTTTTTTTGTCGAAAGTATATCAAAGTGGATATCTATAGAAAGATAATTAAATGCTCATCGTGATGGTATATTTTTTTTCGCTTGACGATTAACGGTTTGAGAGATATTAAGATTTGAAAAAAAAGGTTGAAAATAATTTTTGGTTTAATCTTATCCATTAGATTAAGATGAAGATGAAGGGTGGAGATTGGTCCCCTAGTATCCACAAAAAACTTTGTATCCAAATGAACTTAAATCTTTGTTACTTGATTTTTATGTAAAATACAAAACAAATGAAAAATACGTTTGTGTACGGGTATTGAAACTAAGGATTAGTTCTTGTGAAATGGCTTGTTAAACTAAAAAAGCTAAGACACCATAGAAAATAGACACGTGTATATGCATCTAAAGGCCAAAACTATAATCTTGAATTATTTTAGGGAGCGTCTTTAACCATCTTTTTAGGATACGTTTTTATTTTTCTCTCTGAATTTAAAAATTCATCAATTGCATGTTAGTAGATTAGATTAATTAACATATATATTAATTATTTTCTTTGCTATTCTTGATCGACAGGCATCTTTATTGTTTGCAGATTCATAATTTGCAAATTAAAATAGCATGCATCTTAATCATATAATTTGCATCTAAATCATCGTCGCCATCATCAAATCGTAAATATAAGTAACCTAAAGGTGTAACATTCATGCATCATCATCATCGAATCGTCACCATCATTTAAATGATTGCATCAAGGTGAAGCATGATGATGAAACCTTCAATTCATGCATCATCATTAAATAACTCTTATGTATCATCTTTACCAAAAAAAAAAACTCTTCATGTATCATCTTTAGCCGGAGTATATATAATCTAAGAATCGGTGATGCATCATCTTTAGTTCTTAGTTCGTCGTTATTATCACAATCTTAGAAATCCAAAGCAAAGCATCTAATAATGTATATCGACATGCATGCTTAGATTTCAATTATTATGAAAAAGCCAACAAATTGATTTCATCATCTTGATTCACTCAATGGATATGGTCGTCAGGTTGCATCATCATCAACCCTCAGGGGCCTCATCATCATCATCATTAGCATCATCGACCATCATCATCTTTATTGGCCATCATCTTCATCTTCATTCGTTATCTTTTTCAATGTTTATTATGGATTTCGGGTTCTTCGTCATCGATCATCAAAAAAATCTAAGAGATAAACTAGAAAAGGCGAAATAAAAAAATTCAAATAACAAGAATCTAAATCACCATATCGGAGATTTGTTTATAAAAATTACGAAAAAAATTTACTGAAACTGGAAAATTAGAATTGGGGTTGAGAATGAGAAATGAAAGAAAAAAAAATCATCATCGATTCACTTGGAGATGCAAGTAATACTCATGTTTTAGATTCATGGTTGAGAACGCAAGTAATTAGGAAGAAGCTAAGACGATGAACAACGGAATCTAAAAAATAAAGTTGTAAAATCTCGAAACTGAATTGACGTAGGTTTTAGATTCATTGTTAAAAGACATTTTTACCCTCTTCCATATTTTCGGGGCTAATAAATGAAATTAAAAATCCATAAATTCTTCTTATATTTTTAAACCGTAGATTCGATTATCTTAGGCCAACGGTCATAAAACTGTCCTACGTTTTTTAGGTTAATAAGTTGTTTTATTTGAACTCATCTCATTGAAACTAGGGATAATTACACGAAAATGTATCCAACTTGTCACTTTTTTTAGTTCTGTGTAGCCTACTATTTTTTTTGGAGTTATGTGTAGCCTACTTTTAAATTGCGTCAGTTCCGTGTACTCAGTGACCTAGAAACCTGCTAGTATCTATGTGGCACAAGTTTTTTTCCATGCATGCATAAAATATTTTTTTCAGTAAAACAAAACACACACCCCCTTTAACTCAGGTTGCTGATTTTGGACTCGCCAGACTATCATTTGAGAATGACACTCATGTGTCAGCTCGTGTTATGGGAACTTTCGTCTAACTATTTGATTCTTCAATAAGATCAGTTTTACAGGTAACTTATAGTTTCTGCAAATAATTTCTTTTGTCTATTGAATCAATAATAGTTACTTTGCTCTAGAGTATGCCTCAACTAGGAAACTATCGAATAAATCTGATGTTTTCTCATTGGGGGTCATGTTGTTGGAGATTGTGACTGGAAGGAGTCCAGTTCATCCCACAACTGAGTACATGGATGAAAGTTTGGTAAATTGGGTGCGTGAGCTTGTGGAGACTACAGTGAGCTTGTGACTGGAAGGAGGCCAAAGCCAAGGAAGATGGAGACTACAGTGAGCTTGTGGACCCACGTTTAAAAGCTAATTATGATCACAACGAGATGACACTAATGGCTTCTTGTGCCTGTTGTACGAGAAAGGTCCAGTCAAAAAAATGGTGAGTCAAGTGAAGAATATTCAAGTAGCGAGATGGGTAGTTCAGGACCATATGGATAATTATTGTTAGCTTATTTTTTACGAGTAGTCAAGGACTCAAGAGCTTAGAAAATAGTTATTAGGCTCGTTTTTCAAACTGACGTTAATGTACCATTTGTAGTTGGGAAATTGCCTAGCGGGTTTTGATTTCGGGTTTTGTTTTGATTTTGATTTCGGGTTTTAGTTTGAGTGTTGATTTTGATTTAGGATTTCTAATTTAAAGAGTGGTGGTTGCAGCACGTGAAGGGTGGTGGTAGTGGCTGCTATGGTGGTGAAGGTGAAGGGTGAAGATGAAGGGGGTGTTTGGGAATTAGTTTTATATATTGATTTGACAAAAAAATAAAGAAAAACAATAAAAGGATAACTTGTAACCTTTTTAGCCGGTCACCCAATACACGGAACTGACGCAATTCAAAAGTAGGCTACACATAACTGCAAAAAATATAGTTGGCTACATAGAACTACAAAAAGTGACAAGTTGGATACATTTCCATGTAATTATCCCTTGAAACTATTATATTACATTATCAGTTATTATTGTCATTTTGTCTAAAAAATCCTTTTACTGTATACTTTTTGATTACTATACCTAATGTTTTGAGTTATTTTTAAAAATGCAATATGGTCCGTGAATGCATGATTAAATAACTATTTAACCTCATTCTCCCACAACCTTAATTACGTTGTCTAATATGAGAGGTGCAGTTGTTGGTGCAGGCCTTAGGGCACTGGTGTCCGTGCATGTACTGAAAAAAGTTGGGACGGACGATGTGCTAAAGACTGTCATGGTGTCTTGACAATACTGCACAAATAATAAAAAGTTACTAGCACTTTCTTTTGATAAACATAAACAAACTTAACCGATGGAATTACCTTTTTTGAGTCTTAACTAGGGTGACATCATATCCGTTTCTAACTTAGTTAGAAAATAGACGTACTATACTTAGATTTAGATGTGGCAAAATGACTGGTTGGGCATGTTGGGTAACGAGTCGGGTTAGATTGACTAGACACCTTTTTGGCTAAATGTTACAACTTTTTATAACTAAATTTATTTCAATAATAATATAATTTGTTTGAATAAAAATCTCATAATGTTTTTAACTAACTTAGCCTAGGAAGTAGGAAGTGTAGTTCTGTGGTGAATTAATATAAAGGGAAATGAAGAAGTAAAGAACCAAATAAAAGGACTAAACTTCTTGTTATTCATTCATATAAGATGGGGTTAGTTATTACGACCCCTAAAAGTGTTGCAAATACCCCTAAAATTTTATTTTTATTTTTAATTTTTTTAATAATTTTGTTTGTATTATAAAACTATGAAATAAAAAAAACAGAACGGTAAATATAATGTTTGATAAGTCAAAAGCAGTAAAATATTTATTTATTTATTTTTAATTTTTATTATTATTTTCTTTATGTGTCGAAAAATATTTTGCTAGTCATGGCGGCTTTTGTCTTTTTTTTACATAGTATGAGAAGGCAAACGAGCAACAAGCTGCGCTGCTAGCCCTTTTTGTATTGCAAAGCCAATTCTATTAAACACAACGTTTGTGGATCTAAGTGTCATCACATTACTGTTCATAACACGTTGGACTCTGGTAAGTAGCTCTACCGCCTTAGGTGTAAGGAAACCAAATGTAAAATATGAAAAATACGGAGCAGGAAGCTGTCTTATCTTGTTAATAAAATGGGTAAAACAGCCCGAAAAAAAGGCGGAACAAAAATTATAAAGTTTTATAAGTCAAAAACTGTAAAATGTGAAAAATACGGAACGAAAAAACATAAAAAACTGTCTTGTCCTGTCAACACAACGGGTATTTAAAGGGGTATTTGTGGTAAAAGGGTAGCAATAACATGACCCTATAAAATATGGCTTTATACAGCCTTCAAAAAAAGCAACACTTAGCATGAAAATAGCAACAAATTAGTACTACCTAAAGAAAAGGTAAACATGACCCACGTAAGTAAAACATAACATATTAAACGTTAAATACTTATTAATCTCAAAACTAGTCATGCCATGCATACGTGAACCATGCATACGTGAACCGGAACCCTTGACATATACGATTAATCCAACCAAGGCTGTTAAGATCGCGAGTAAACTCGTAAGATCGTCTTCACCTATATTTTTTATTTTTTTCTATCTTTTGAGTCCATCTCACTTGCTTAGGCTAAAAAACAAATAAACTTTACTAATGTCTAATAAGTCAACCATTGATGTTCATTTTCTAAACCTGATTATAGTTTATACTTAGGGGGTGTTTGTTTATGCTTATATGTGGGTTTATGAGCTTATTTGATTTCGGCTTATATCTCATAAGCCCTAATTTTCTAGCTTATTTTGAGAATTATGTGTTTATATTAGTTTATCATATCATAATAAACTTATATAAGCTCACAAGTCTCAAAATAAGCGAGAAAATTAAAGCTTATGAAATATAAGCCGAAATCAAAATAAACAAAAAAATTATGTTTTACTTTTACTTTGGTGTTTCAAATTTGATCTTTGACATATTTAAGAGGATATTATATGAATTTATCTTTGATGTTGTGTAGAAATGAAAACAGTTTGACTTTTTTATCCTTTAGTTACAAAACATGACAAATTGATAGGATCTTAGATCTCGATCCGATCTTACGATCTCGATCTTGCAAAGACAAAAACGATCCCAAATGAGATCGCGATCTTGACAGCCTTGAATCCAACAGGAAGTTTATCTGAATATTTAATGGGCATAAACTAGTACTTCGCTAAATTATGATGGCAGTAAACTTTCGATTATGATATATTCAACATGTTTACTACTTATTACTTTTGGTAATACCAAAAGTACTAATAGTCAAATTTAGTTCCTCATTCTTATGATTTTAGGTTTACTTGTGTTAATGAAAATCATCGGTTTTTAACAAAAGATACCGTCGACCGTTCATATTAGATTATTTACCACTACCATTATAAAAAATTCCGCCCCCCTCAACCTAAAATCCTGGCTCCGCCTCTGCTTGTCAGCAAACCAAATTTTCAAACAAAGAACTACCTATAACCGAATACTCTCTCCAAACACAATATTGTGGCACACGAATGAGGTTATTAAAAGGATGCTGAATATTTTGAATATCCCTAATGGTCCTAGAATTGAAAACCTAAACAAAAGAATTTCTTACCATTCTCATCTAGAACTAACTGAGCACCATAATTGAAAGTAAAGCTGGTAAATCATCTTGAGTCCATAATGTGAAGTTATTAATGCTACCATAATTTAGTTAAGAAACAAAGGTTTAGAGCATATAGGCTGTCAAAATGTCCATCAACAAACCTCCTGCATTGACAGGTGTTAAGTAAATTATATGCGATTGACCTTTTACCTAAAAAAACAGTTCTTCCCAATTAAGTAAATTATATGCGACGAGAACTCGGACCTTGAAATCGTTGTCACAAGCCATCAGTTGGTGACTCTATGTTCACACGTTGGATGTAAATGAATAATCTTATATCCGGAAGCTAGGTAGCTAAAGTATGCTGAATTTCCTAATAAATTTGTTTGGAACGTTCCAAAAAGAAGAGAAGGGATTGACATACCTAAAACTCATGCTTAATTTTATGACTAAACATGTGTGTCAAGAATCCATTGGTTGTATTAACTGGACCCACATCTTCATAATTCAATGAGCTAATAACACATAAGTTAGGCATAAAATTAGGCATAACTTTTAGGTCTCTCAATCTTTTTCCCAAACAGAAAATGGACGCATAGAAAGCAAAAATACTCGATTGGCAGAATTCATAATGTTTCGATTGGTACCTGTGACACATACTATTGTTGGATGTTGCTCAATAGTGCAAAAGGATACAGATCGCATGATTTAATTAAAAAGGTCAATGGTATAGTTTATCTAACTTGAAAAGAAGCTTGCTACGCAGCGAGCCATTTAGACGATGACAAGGAGTACGTTGAATCCATAACTAATAAATTTTTTTTGAGTTGTGAAGGCTTATATCCCACATCGGTAGAATAAGTAAAGTGGATTAGGGTCTCACACTTATAAATACCCCTCATTGTAATTGTAAACTTGTATCTCTTGTGTGTGTGTGTACCACAATAATAAAATCTCTCTGGTTCGACCCCGTGGACTGCTACAACTACCTTAGTCGTAGATACCATGTTATATCTCGTGTTATATACTTTCCTCAAGCGTTGTTTGTATTCTTTGTTTGTTCGAGTGGTGTATGCAGGAGCTATATATCGTACAGAGGTCTGTACTAAGGTGTGTGCAGGTACGATATACCCTAATAAAGTGGTATCAAGAGCCAGGCTACGATAAACAATGGCAGAAGACGGTAAGATAAAGATCGAAAAGTTTTTTGGTCACGATTTCGGGTTCTGGAAGATGCAGATCGAATACTATCTATATCAGAAGAAGCTTCACGAGCCTTTGGCATAAGCCAAACCTACAGGCATGAAGGCTGAGGACTGGACCCTGCTAGATAGGCAGGCTTTGGGTGCGGTCAGGCTATCATTGGCGAAGAACGTAGCCTACAACGTTGTCAATGAGAAGACTACATATGGCTTGTTAAAGGCTCTATCTAATATGTACGAGAAACCAGGCGGGTGCGTCAAATAAGGTGTTTCTTATTCGACAGTTAGTTAATACGAAGATGAATGAAGGAGCCTTCGTTGCAGATCATGTAAACGAGTTTAATTCAATCCTATCAAGGTTGATGTCGGTTGATATTAAATTCAACGATGAAGTACAAGCTCTTTTGTTACTCTCTTCGTTGCCCGAGAGCTGGTTATGCACTGTTATAGCAGTTAGTGGTTCAACCGAAAGTACTAAGCTTAAGTTTAATAACATTCGTGATTTAATTCTTGGGGAAGATATCCGTAGGAAGACATCCGGAGAGTACTCGAACTCCTTGTTAAGTGCAGAAGACAAAGGCAGGGGCAGAAAGCAAGACAGAGGGCAGAAGCATAACAGAAGTAGATCAAAATCAAAGAAGAGAGGCCAGTCCAAGAACATGCAGGATATCACGTGTTGGAATTGCAACCAGAAAGGACACTTTTAGAATCAGTGTTCCAAGCCTGTAACCTCCAGGGATAAGGAGGTTAACATGGCAGCTAGAGACTATGATGACGCATTAGTATGTTGCGTTGAGAATATGATTGATGATCATATAATGGATTCTGGTGCATCGTTCCATGCTACCTATTGCAAAGAAGAGTTAGAAAGGTTCAAGCTACGCTCCGGTAAAGTTCGTTTAGCAGACGACAAGACTCTAGACATTGCAGGCGTTGAGGATGTTGTCCTCAAAACTTCTTTTGGTACAAGTTGGACTCTGAAGGATGTTAGGTACATTCTAGGCCTAAAGAAGAGGTTAATCTCTGTTGGGCAGCTTGATGAGGAAGGGTACCACGTAGGCTTCGAAGACCAGCAGTGGAAGGTTACTAAAGGTAGTTTGGTGGTAGCTCGTGGGAACAAACGTGGAAGCCTTTATATGGTTGAGGTACCATCCGATGGGATTAACACAACTATTGATGGTAGGGGCAATGCATCTCGGGACGAGATTTCTTTAAGGGGTAAGTACTGTAACATCCGGTAATTTTCAGAATTTTAAAGGACTATTTTAACCTTTGACTTTTCAGGTCCGATTTGACTTTTTGACT